>JPJU01001268.1:0-26821 GCA_000750735.1 Pseudogymnoascus sp. VKM F-4246
GAGGTGGGTTTGAGAAGGGGAAGAGCGTGGCAAGCAAGGGTTGCGGGATATAAAGGAGGATGACAAGCAAGGGGGTGGCGTGGGAAGCAAAGGGGAACGAACGGCAAGGGCAAGGTAGGCAAGGGGCTGAAGTTCAAGCAATGTGGTAATTGTGGGTTTTTGATACAGGGAAACGCCAATGCTATGTTTCTAACGGGCTATAAAACAGATAAAAATAGGAGTACAGTAAGTTATGTGATAATCACATATAACGCTCCCCCGCTCCCCCCCCCCACGCGGGTCCCCCGTCATATATGGATCGTCAGTTCGTGAAATCATGTCGTCGTCATCATGTCATGTCCCTCGTGGGGCTCAGGGTATATAATACAAGTGCCGCTGCAGATCGGCGAAACTCAGCTGAAGTCGCTCCTGTACCAGTGTCCTCTGGCGTTCTGGGTATATTGATATTGGCTTGTGTGCTCGAGTAGCTTCCGAGAGGGCTTCGTTCGCTCCCTGAGGTTATAGGGCGATGTAGTAGTAGTCGCCCGCGGCGCGCTGAAGCGCCGTATCACCTTTGCTAGGTTTGCTTCCGTGTAATACAGTTTCCACATCTGCCTATGAAAGCCTCTGTTCTTCATATACGTCCAGTTGTTGAACGCTCTACGACTCGCTGGGCGTGTACACTTGCCTGACAGGTGTTAGTTGGGGGGGAAAAGAGGGGGCACAATCAACTGGATGTGCGAGCACTGGGGTATATAGACATACAAGCTCCATTCCGCTGGCTCTTCCGGCGCTTGCTGAACCGTCCACAGCTGCGACAGTAGCGGGTGTTCTTCGGCATCCAGTCGCGCAGGCGCATCCAGAGCTCGCAATCGAATATCTCGTCGTGATAGCACTCGTTGACTCGGCATAGGTTCTTGTAGAAGCCGATTCTTGGGCGCTCTTGATCAGCCTGCCACGGCCACCGGTAGCATGGGTGGGTATGGGGGAGTACTTCAGAGGGCGATGGCGGATCGAGGAGCTCGTTGGTGTGAAGGGGTGTTGGTTTGGGAGGGGTGAAGAGGGAGTATAAGTGTTTACTGGGTGGGTTAGCCGGGATCTTGCCATTGAGGTCGGAAGAGAATACATACTTAGTAAGGCTCAAACAGACCAAGTCATTGGTTGTGCAATAAGAGAGTATTGTATTTTGAAGCTCTCCCGGCAGAGCCAAATATCGGTCAATCAAGCTTGGTGCAGCCATTGCGGATGAGAAATAACGAAAGAGAGTTAATAGTAACAGACAAAGGTGTTCCTATTGTAACACTGAACTCAATTGAAGAATGGAAGAGAGAAATTGGGAGATACCATGGTTATATAGAGATATAGAGACAGAGAAAGCCGAACCTACCCACATGAAGCATTGAGGCATCACTGCCACAATCCTACAATCCTACACGCTTTTTGACAAATTGTTGGCTGAGGCGACCGAGAGATCAACCGACGCGAACTTAACACGGTATCACGTGGACCCAATTATAGGCATCAGCTGTTTTTGTGGGAACAATTAGACTCAATTAGGAATCGTTCGGTCACATGTCCAGGCAGCAGCGCCCTAATCCCTCGACTATTCAAAAAAAGCTTAAAATATCTGCCTGACTCACCGCCTTATATGCCACATCAAGACGTGCACTAACATCAAAAAGGGCCTGATAGTTCAGTGGTAGAATTCTTGCTTTGGGAGCTTCGGCATTCAAATTGTAAGAGGTCTCCGGTTCAATCCCGGATTAGGCCCATTCTTTTGCCAATTCTATTGATTTTTCGGCTGAGAAATCCTCTTTTTTGCTGGCGTTGATTGGGTTTTTATTCGGGGTCCCACAAGTTTTATAGCGGCACAGGGGGAGGTTCCGGTTGGGCCCACCAGGCTTTGGCCTATTCTCATATTTTACATTTCGAAGACAGGGAGAAGTATTGCATATATTCCTGGCTGTAGTATTAAAGCGTCTTGGGCTTGCCAGAGAGAGACCGGAGATACAAATATGCAATTACATACTTTGCAGTTCACTTCTACTACATCTAACAACCGTACCCTGGCCTATCAATACGAGGACCGGCTGCAAACAAGGAATTAAGTCGGAAGTTCGATAGTCTTAGGTCTTAGTTACACTCAGTATAATCTACTAGCCCCTTGACCGGAATCTGGGCTGTTGGCAAGCAGAAATCCACATTCTTCCCCTTTACATTCTTAAACACCATATTATACTCGCGCTGTCATCGTTGTCAGCAGCTATTCTTATCAAACGGGTACATATATGAGACATACCTTCAGCACATCTTTGAACTCGTTATAAATGCCCTCACTCTTCATGCGGTCACGGACGAGATCCTGGACGCCGCCGAGCATGGCAACAACGGTTGTAACCTTGCTATCCCACGACACGAAAGAAGAGACTAACGTCCCGTCTATTCTCGAACCTTCTGTGCTGCCATACGGATCTATTTCTAGTTAGCCTTTCCCCCTTCATATCCCATCAGAATAATAATTGGACTCTTGGCAAGTACTTACTCTGTCCCTTTTTCGACGCCACCATGTTATGCCACCAGGCCAAGCCTACTTTTTTGCTGAAAAGCATCACAGGATACGATGAATATGGTGTGATCATATAGCTCTCCGTTACGTTTTGAGATGCCACGCTCTGGACTCCTGTTGCAGAGATATACCCTTGGATCTCGCCAGTGACGGGATCCGTCGCGTTGTTAACAGATGCGTACATTCCAGGAATCTTGTTGGCTGCGGAGTGACAGGTGCGGACAACCTCACTATTGCGATATACGTCCCTGCAAGGCACATATAATAGTTAGCCTCTTGACTTCTATATGGTAATAGGGGGTAGACCAAGGATAGGTGGAATCGAGCTTACCTCACGATATCGACATCGAAGTATGGCATCTCGAGCACCTTCCAGGGCTCATGTGCACTAAACCAGTACCCCTGAAGCACTGTTACAGGGCCCTTGCTGCCTTCTTTCCAGTCGACGCTCTTCATCTTCGCGCGCTTCACCTCCCATAGCTTCAACTTCTCGGCGCTTGAGAAACCGCCGAAGAAATGTAGCCACCATGTGACGAGCTCTCCTTCATAGGGATCATCGAGGATGTAAGTAGGGTCCTCGCAGATGTATGTCTGGTTGGGATGAGAGACGGGCAGGGATTGGTTGGCAATGGCGGTAGAGGCGCAGACGCGGCCGCCACCGTTGTAAAACATCTAACAAAGTTAGGACAAATGACAAAAGATTGATTGCCGAGGAAAATTATACAATTGGGAGCGTGATCTTTGTAAAGTCGAGCCATTTCTGCCATTTGAGGGCAAGCTGCTGGAACGATTTGTCGTTGCTCTTCTCCATCGCTTGGATAGCACCATAGACGGCCCATAGCAACTCACTTTTCGGCCATTAGCAAAAGTCTCTGTTCTAATCAACTGAGGAAACAAAATGGCACTCACCCATTGTCGAGGGCCGGAATCCTGTTGACCCAGTCCCAAGTCGGTTCAATCGAGTCGCTGCCCTCAGCATTTGCATACCAAGGAAGAAGGCCTCCGAAACCTGGATACGTCTCATTGAACTTGAGATATGTCTTTAGTTTCACCTCGAGAATATCAGCCGCAATCTTAGGTGCGGCGCCTGGCTTGTCTGGGGATAAGAAGCGTGCTGCATCCGCAGAGCCAGAGATGGCGTGGGCGTAGAGCATGAATTGGAGAGACTATTGGTCTTACATCAGCGAAAGGCCATGTAGGAGGGATTCGGAGGGTTGCACCTCCTTGCTCGCAGCACTAAATGCATTTTTCTTTGTCGGTAATCCAGTGACCTGGTCGAGCAGTGTGCCGTCGAATGTCATACCGTTGTTGCCATTATAACCGACATTATCGGCATGGAACTTACCTTCCCAATACAATAGGTCTTGGGAAAACGGCTCCGGGTTCTTGAGGATTGAGGCCTGGGTATAGTCGTTTGCGAACCGACAATTGGGGGCGGACTTTGAGGCAGCGAGGGGTGTAGCTGAGGCAGATAGGATGAGGGGGAACAGGACTGCTGCATGGGAGAGGGTAGGGGAAAGCATGGTGGATTGGATGGGTAGAAGTGACCGAGAGGAGAAAAGATACGGGAGACTTATCCACGCGCTGGACTTACTCCTTATACAATTTTCAGAATGAGTTCGGAGACAGTTTCCAACTAATTCTACAACTGGTGACCTCTGCAGATCCCATTTCTTGGCTTTTACCGGCCATCTGGATCTGCAGCATTTACTTTCGTAAGCTCGAGTACAATAAACCGCAGAACAGCGTCAGGCTAGTAACCAAACAATTTAACCACCAAAACGTGGAGCAGGTAGTGTACGGGGAAACACGCGGGGAGCTCTCCACCTCCATAAATGTCGCCTGTGCCAGGACCCGTATCCACATTTTCTCCGCAATACAACCCCGCCTTGCTTCGCAGCGATTTACCGCGGCAGCGGCATTTTGCCCGAGCCGTGTTTTTCGCTTTGTCGGAGTAATAGACATATAAGCCAGCTATTTCCCCGACAGATTCTAGACCAACTTTTCGTAGTTCTCGAGGTTTATTTTATTATTATTTCTTGGCTGGTGATCACTCGGCCAAACTCTCATCGACGGCGCCGCTAAGCATCATTCCACAACAGGGCGAGAAGACATGACAGCATAAATGGACATCCCAAACGATGGAGAGATCATCGGACTCGACGCCGAAGAAACTATCAAAGTTGGCGTGTTACAGATGTCGTTCGCGCAAAGTTAAAGTTAGTCACTAAAAATATTTCACCCATCGATATGGTGTATTCTCACATGACCAGTGTGATTATGGACAACTAGATCCAGACACAAATTCAATAACGCCTGCGGTACCGACAGGGACATGTTCTAAATGTTTAGATGCTGGGCTCGAGTGTGTAGTAAATTCTCAGCCCAAGCGGCGGGGCCCGAAACCGAGAAGCCGGGCGAGGGAGCACTCGTACCGCAATGCTGCGTCAAAGAGTCCGACAACGCCAGGGCTAGATGATCATGATTATGATGAATCTGAAGCCATAGAAGAGGGTGACGATAGCAGACACCCCCTACCTGCTACTCACCTCTCGCCCATTACAGAACGCCCTGCTTCCTCACCCTACAGTTGGGTTGACGGCTCTGTCTCGTCTCGAACCGCCGTCCTCGGAGCCCACGTGCAGAGTCCACTCTCCCAGGTTGCGCTCCCGGCTTCATTGCCGCCCCTCTACGACGTCTACCAAGACCTCGTGATAACCCTCTCGCGCATACTGCCATCGTACTCCTTCGAGACCATCACGAAGAAATGTGTTGATCTCTTCTTCGAATACCTCTTTTCACTCATCCCCATCGTCGACGAGCGCAACCTGCGTCACGACCTCCATATAGTGTGTGCCACATACGGCGCTGTAGACGTTTCCAGTCCGGTATCTGCCTGGTCTACCGCCGCCGCCTATGAGAGCAGCCATGTTTCCACAACTACCCTCCGCGACACCACTGCCCTCGCCATAAAGTTGGCTTTAGTGACCGCCACCTGCGCCGAAGCTGCCTTTATGATCCCCCAGCAGTTATTCCCCGAGGGCCCCCTAATATCCTCGGCCTTCCTCCTCGCATCGCGCAAGGCTCTGCACTTTTACCTCGAGAGCGACCTTGATCATCCTTCTGCTACCTCTCTCGCAACGCGCTACTTCCACTCGAACTGCCTGCACGCCGACGGCAAATCTCGTGTCTCATGGCATATCTTTGGCGAAGCTGCGCGTCTTGCACAGACGATGCAGCTACACTCTGAAGCATCGTACCAAACTCTCGATCCCACGGAGGCCGAGCTTAGAAGGCGATGTTTTTGGATCCTGTACATCGGAGACAAATCGGCAGCGATCCTGAACGGACTACCCATCGCACTGCACCACCTGAATTTTGTGTCTGAGATCACTGTCACCTATCCCACGGAAGAGGGTAATCTAGTATTCGACCCCCAATCCGAGGACGCCGAACCACGCAGCGTTCTAACGGGGTTTAATTTCAACCTCCGCCTTTGGGCCGCCGCCTCCGCGCTCCTTCTCGAGGTCCGCATGCGCATGCAACCGCGTGATGGCAGTCCCATAGGTGTCGATGACCGGGCCATAATCGACCGGCTGTACATCGATTTCATGACCGTCCTCGACACGCTCCCGGCGTGGCTATCGCTTGACCCCAGCGCCAGCGAAGAGGCCGGAAGGTGCCCGAGGGAATTCTGCATCCAACGCGTGAACCTGCGGGCCACTTTCCACTGCCTGCGCATGGTGGTGTTACAGAAACTCGAGGCTGCAGGGTTGGGTGTGGAGGCCTCGACGGCGGTTGCGCTCGCGCTGAGGGAGACGGAGATTGCGCGCGATATGGTGCGTGTAGTGCGACAGGCCCCGTTTTGGGCGTTGCAAGTAAACGGGGAGTCCTGCGTTGAGAAGATTCGCCTTATTGGGGCGAGTTTGTTAGAGGTGATGCATATGCATAAGGAATCCCCGCTGGCTACGAGGGCTAGGGTAGAGTTCTTGGTGTTATTAGATGTGCTGGCGAGGTTGGATAGCAGAGCGAGCGACGCTTTGAGGGATGGATCATGGTGACAAGAGTAAGCGGCTTAACTGTATCATTTGCGCAGCGTTAAGGTAATTGAGTACCTTGTATTATATAAATGAGAAATTGAGGCAACCACAACTAAATATCTTAACTGGACAGTGTATATCATTTATATCCTCTATGCCCCAATCCCTTTTCTATGCCCACATGTGCAGGCTCAATGCCTCCGTATCCCAATATACCGTGTCCCTCGTTAATCTATAATCGAATATTTTGCGCCTATGAGTGCGTATGTTCCGTGCTTTCAATCGTCCCATTCGTCCCATTCATCTGATGCCCGTTTGTTGCATGGCTATTCGTTCCACGACCATCTACACCTGCCAATCTCTTCTGGAAAGTTTCCTTCAAAAACGTGGCCGACCTCTTCGGCGTCCTCTCTAGCGTCTCATAATCTGTATATGTGACTCCGAACCGAACTCCGTAGCCATCCGACCACTCTGCATGCCATTAGCCATACTCCCCAAAAGGAAATAAATGAAGAGGGACATACCCATATTATCAAAAAGTGACCAAGCAAAATACCCTTTAATATCCACGCCATCTTCTTTTACCGCCTGCGAAATAGAATCCAGGTGCGCCTCGAAGTAATCAATTCGATACTGATCATTCACCGACTCCTCTCTGGTCATCTTATCCTCCCCAGGACACGGGCATCCGTTTTCGGTGACATAAATTGCCCTACCATATCGCGCATAGATCCAGCTGAAGAACTTTCGAAACTGTGGTGGCGAGCTGCGCAACCAGTGTATTCCGCTCTCAGCACCGATCGAAACGCCTTGTTTATTGGTCTGAGTCTCAATCACATTGCCAAGATAGTCGTTTGGATGGGCCGGCTCTTCGCGGTGACGCGCATACTGGGCGGTGTAGTAGTTTTGGCCGTAGAAGTCGACCAAATCTTTCGTTTCGCGGAGCAGTGCGAATTCAGTGTCAGTAAACTCAGGTAGACGGGAGCCGAGCTGTGCGCGCATAGCCTTTGGATAATCTTGAGCGAGGCTGTGACAATTAGATTCTGCTTCAGGAAAGCCGCTTTCAGTGATGTGGACACTTACTAGATTGGGTCTCCGAACCAGCCAACGTGGAACTCCATGCGCCGTTGTGCAGCAGCTTTGTCTCGGTCGTCGTTCTCATCCCAAGGCTCATAAAAGTCACCATTCAGCGAAATACCGATTTGACCCTTTTGAGTGGCTCGAAACTCTCGTTCGTACACGCGAACAGCGCGAGCATGGCTCAGGATCAGCGACTTGCCGACTTTCCATGGCTCGGTGTTGCTGATGTGTCCTGGGGCGTTACCGCCTGTGGCGTATCCCTGGATCCGTCAGTAATCAGAAATTCAACATTCATGAAGGTAAACTAACGTATATGGCAATGATGAATGGCTCGTTCAGCGTAATCCACTTTCTTACGCGGTCACCGAAGCGGGAGAAGCAGATACGAGCGAAGTGTTCGAAATCTTGCTGGATCTCTTCTAGGTTCAACCAGCCTCCATAGCGGTCATGTAGGGCCTGCGGAAGGTCCCAGTGATGGAGAGTAACCCAGGGTATAATTCCTCGCTCTAAAAGTGAGTCAATGAGGTTATTATAGAACTCAATGCCTTCTTCGTTGATAGGGTCGTTGCGCCCTCCCAGAGGGATGATTCTAGACCACGCAATGGAAAAGCGGTAGGCCTTTGCTCCGTATGATGATAGAAGGCCAAAGTCTTCCTTATAACGGTGGTAGTGGTCGCAAGCAACATCGCCATTGTCTCCTTTGGTTTTTGACGGTTCGAGGTGGCAGAAAGTATCCCAAATCGACGGGCCTCGTCCCCCTTCAGCAACAGCACCTTCAATTTGATAGGCAGCCGTGGCAAACCCCCATTCAAAATCGGGTGGCAGAGCCATAGTTGAGGAGGTAGATATTACAATTCACAGATTTCCAAAAGATGTCTTCGCAAGAGAGGGAGCGAGAGGAGAAATCCAAATAAAATGCAAGTCATCGGCATTATCTCAGGCGCAGGAAGCGCCGGGCGCTTCCTTTATCGCCGATACAAAAACATTACGTTTCGAGAACTCGAGCATAGCGCGTGCCAAATGGATATGCCGTGTATGTGGTAATTCAATGGCCATGTCGATCTTGCGATTGTGGAACAGGTTGCGGTTTGCGGGGTGCAGGTCGGGGAAATAACCTTGCACAATCGTGTGTCGATCCTCCATTTCTAGAAATAACCTTACTCCCACGACCGGCGAAACTGTGTCGGCGAAATTCAACGGACAAACGTAACGGACAAACTAGACATTTAAACTTTCATTTGAACTTCAATTATGGCTTGTAATAGTTTAAAAATTTAGTATGGGTCTCGGGAGTTTCCACCTTTGAACTCGTGCCCTCTCCCGCAGATCAAATAAGTATTATAATGTAAATTAGAGAAGACAGAGACGTATCTGGCTAGGCAAGACGACCCAGACCTTAGTTTTGGAATCCCCAAATTTCCCTCCCAAAGAACCCCACAACTCCAGTCCCCACGTTGGAATTTTCTATTTCCCCGAGATCATCACAATTCTTCGGGCAAACTACCCCTCATTCCCGCGTATTTGACCCAATTTTACCTTTCAGGAGGGTGGACCCTGCTTCGTGCCGCATACTCGGGGTGCATGATCAATGCGGAGAAGGACCTTCAACCTGGGGTCGACAGAAGCCTGAAAGAAAAACTGGGGACCGCGGCACGCAGAATGATGTTCATCTATTCATTCAATAAACATAAAATCCTCGTCGTCGGCCGTCTTGATTTCCTCGTCATCGGCCCCTGATTAGGCTCAATTCCTAAGACACAAATTCCTTCGAGCATTTTGCTTCATTTGTCATGGCACCAGCTGCTGCGCATACTGCTGATGCCATTAGGCCTCCTATTGACATCGACTCGATTCCGCCTTTTTATAAGCGCAAGAATGGAATTCTTCTCTATTTCCTCCTTACGTCGTCGCTACTTTCGAGTATGGCACTTGGTATCGATGGAGTAAGCTTCCCCTGTCTATTTCTAACGTATCAGGACTAACATATCGCGCAGTCAATGACAAATGGCATGCAAGTCTTAGAGTAAGACACTTATCACCAAAGCTTTACACATCATATAATGTCCTAACAATTGCAAGGACATGGCAGGATCGCTTTGGTCATCCAGAAGGCTCAGCGCTTGGTTTCTTTGGAGCCTCAACCGCTATTGGCGGCGTGATTCCTTTCATTTTTTTCAACTGGGTGTCTGTAAGTAATATTTCGAGCTTGTGCGTAGCTCTGGGCTAACTTACTAAACAGGATGTATGTGGTAGAAGACTGCCAACCTTCATCGGCGCCATAATAATCATTGCCGGTGTCCTCGTTGAATTCTTTGCTACCTCTTTGGATATGTACATCGGCGGTAAGATAGTTGTCGGCATCGGCTCCTCATTCATCCAAATGGGTGCTCCAGGTACACTTCTCCCTGCTTTCATTCTAAACTCCCATCCCTAACTCCTTGCAGTCCTCGTCACCGAACTTTCCCACGTTAAAGAACGTGTTGGTGTTACAACTTTCTATAACACCGGTATTGTGTTCGGATACGCAATCGGTGCCTGGGTCACATTTGGTGCCTACCGAATCCCCAGTCAATGGGCCTGGCGTCTACCTACACTGATCCAAGTCGTGCCATCTGCCTATCAACTCTCTCTGATCTGGTTCTGTCCTGAATCTCCGCGTTGGCTGATGGCCAAAGGCCGACCCGATGAGGCTCGTAGGATCTTAATCAAGTATCATGGCGAAGGAAATGAGAACTCGCAGCTTGTGGCGTTTGAGATGGAGGAGATACAGCGGGCAATTATAGATGACAAGGAGCGCAACATGACGTGGAGAGATTTCTTCAGCTCTAAAGGTACCTACTACCCCTTTACCTTTCTTCATCTTCTGTTTCAGCAGTCTCATTATCACAAATCTAACACTAGCGCAGGAAACTGGAAGCGCATTGCACTCTGCATGTGCACTGCCGTCTTCTCCCAAACCGCTGGTAACAGTCTGGTCTCCAACTATCTGACCCAAATCCTCAAAGATACCGGCTTGAAGACAGAATTTGAGATCACAGTCGTCAACGCCTGCGTCACTATGTGGCAGTGGGTCGTCTCCATTGGTGTCACAGTCTTCATCAACCGCTGGGGCCGCCGCAAGTTCTTCCTCACGGGCTCTGGCGGCTGTGTTATTGTCTTCATCGTCTGGACAATTGCATCGCAGCAGTACATCGACAAGGGAAACCTTGCGTGCGGGCGCCTTGTGCTTGCTTGCATCTTCTTCTTCCAGTTGTTCTACACGATCGCATGGACGAATCTTATTGTGACCTACCCTCTGGAAATCTCGTCGCTTCGCATGCGTGCCAAGACCTGGTCGCTGGTGCTCTTGACGATTCAGGTCTCTAGTATCTTCTCTGGATACGTAAACCCGATAGGCTTGAAGAATATCAGCTGGAAACTATATATCTACTACGATATCTGGCTAGCGATAATCTTCTTGGTTGTGTACTTTTTCTTTGTCGAGACGGCTGGTCCGACGCTCGAGGAGTTGTCATATCTATTTGACGGAAAGGAGGCGCAAGAGAGGGCGACTCTGGCGATAAAGGAGAAGAATGAGGTAATAAACGAGGAGGGTACGGCGGAGATGGATGAAAAGCCAAGAGAGGTTTGAGTAACAAATCTTCAGGTGTTGTTTTAAATACTAGGTAATTTGGCAATATGGTCAACTAAATAATAGAAAATCTATTTCATAAATTCGAATATCTACATGTATTTTCACAGGTATTTGAGTCGCAAGTCTTCAGAACTTGAAATTTACCTAGCTGCGTTCTCCTGGATTGTGCGCCCCAGTCGTTTAGATCTACAGGGGATAAGAAACGTCAATTACAAGTACGACAACGCCTAGCATCGATGAGTCGTCCATGTGAGATTTCACCTCGGCATGTTTATAGTATCAAAAAGGATTTACCAATGTATTCTCCCACCAAAAATCGTAGTTCTAAACGCTCCAGCAGATAACCGAATCGTTGCTACAAAACGCCTCCACCCGGAACGGGGCGATCCTTCGAGCGCCATCCCGCCCACGTAACGTTGTCGCGTCGCGTATTCCACCCGTCAGCTGAACCCCCCCTTAGTGTACGGCGTTGAATAAAAGCCTTAATTGACTTTGTCTGACGCTCTATTTCTCGAATATTATGAGGCGTCTCACGGCTCCATCGGCTCGAGAATTGCGGCTGGATTGGTGGCGTTGGAGTACGTCAATTATACAGCTTTATGCAATTCATAAATGTGATACTGTCTCGGCCACACCCCTTAAGTCCGTAGCCGCGGGTCCATAGTACTTGGCTGGGCATCGGTGAACCAACAGAGGGCCCACATGGCTTCGACGGCGAGATTTATATATGCGAACATAGTTGCTAACAGATACATGCCAGCAAATGCGAGCTTGATGAGAAGACAAAATATCGGATGTCTATTTAGTATCAGTAGACGCAGCGACATATACGCTTAATACGATTTAGTCTATAGCGATACTCGAAAGCCGTATCTCTCTAGAGAACTATTTGTAGAATGTGGAGACGTGTAGTCTGTTGGCTGATCCAGGAAGGCTGACATGCGGGAAATGAGCTCCGGCAAGGCTACCATTGACATAAGCACAAGATATAGATAGATAGGCTATTGATGAGTAAAATGCCAAGGCTCGCCGTTGGGTCAGTGCGAGGTGAGCCATAAAACATACTCCTCCCTGCTCACTCAATCAATCTTTGTCTCCGTCACCACCCGTCTTCTTGTGTCGCTTTGCGCAAGCTCATTACTACCATCACAATGGCTGCTACCTCTCCTGCTGCGGTCGCGCAGCTCGTGCAAAAGAAACCCGAGGGCATTGATCTTTACTCTCGTTTTGCTCTTGCTGGTGCTCTCGGCTGCTCCATCACCCATGGCGCATTCACGCCAGTCGACGTGTACAGTTCCACCAAATCTGGCCCAGCCGCCACCCACTGACCTCCCATAGTGTGAAGACCAGGATCCAGCTCGATCCTGCCACTTACAACCGTGGTATGATCAGCAGCTTCCGCCAGGTTATCCAAAAGGAAGGTGTTCGCGCTCTGGCAACTGGCTTTGGCCCTACCTGCGCGGGGTATTTCATGCAAGGCGCGTTCAAGTTTGGTGGTTATGAGTTCTTCAAGCAGCGAGCTATCGACGTCCTTGGTATGGAGAAAGCCCGCGAGAACCGCGCGCTCGTCTACTCTGTATCGGCTGGCTCCGCCGAGTTCTTCGCCTCTGTTGCCCTCTGCCCTCTCGAGGCTACTCGCATTCGCCTTGTCTCGACACCTGGCTTTGCCAACGGTCTGATCGGTGGATTCGGAAAGATCCTCAAGACCGAAGGTGTTGGTGCCTTCTACTCCGGATTTGGCCCAATCCTTTTCAAGCAGTACGTTGATCACCCCGCTTGTTCTCACGCTATGGGACGTAAACAGTACGTACGACAGGATCGAAGCTAATACTTACGTAGGGTTCCCTACACAATCACCAAGTTTGTTGCCTATGAGAAGATCGCCGAGGCCATCTTCGGCATGTTCGACAAGCCTAACATGTCGAGCGGAGCCCAGACCACTGTCAACTTAGGATCTGGTCTTCTCGCCGGTTTCGCCGCTGCTATCGTTTCACAGCCTGCCGATACTATGCTGTCAAAAATCAACAAGACTAAGGGCCTGCCCGGAGAGAGCACCGTCTCTCGACTGATTAAGATTGCTGGCGAGCTTGGTATTCGTGGATCCTTTGCCGGTCTTCCAACCCGTCTTTTCATGGTGGGTGGGCTGACTGCTGGTCAATTCGCAATCTACGGCGATATCAAGAAGGCTCTTGGTAAGTTTGACCCGCCGTATCATTTGACATGACCTAATTCCGTTCGCAGGTGTTTCCGCAGGTGTTGAGATTGCAAAGTAAAGATAGGTCATGATCAGTTTGACAGATTCAGATTTTTTAGACGAGAAGGTTAGTCCAGTCACCATATACATGTGCGCATGCTCGATACCCAAAAGTACTGCGCACGAACCGGAATAGGTCCTTCAAAATCGTTCGCTGTTATTATAGATATATCGATAGACTTGGCGTAATCCGTTAGCTTTACTCTAGATTATCGATAGACTTCGCGTATTTGTCGTTCCTATCATTGCTTTTCTCTTTTTGTATAGCTTATCATATCAATTTAGACATGCCACTTCTTCACTAGCTTAATCTATCTTATCAACTATATCTAAGGTGTTGATAACATGCCCCTTGAACTTCCTCGCTGGAATATTGCTCTCAAAGAGAATATCCAACTCCATATACGTCCTGTCCTTCGCCTCCGGCAACCTGAAATACGCCCACACAAGGCAGCACAAGCTCATCGCCGCCGCAGGAAACGCAGCAATGCCCTTGAGATTTCCCTCGGTGGGGTTAAGCATGTAGGGAGCTACGACTGCGTTCACAATAACCATTATATAGCAGCTGTTCCGCGCCAAGCCGAGAGTCTTGCTGCGAAGACGACTCGACGATATCTCACTCGCGATGACGAATGGGATCGGCCCGACGCTGAGGCCGTAGGTGCCAAACCAGACAAGCAGGAGGACACACTGCGCCCATGCGATGCCCCCTGTGCTGGGTGCGAGAGCGAGGAAGCCGACGATCCACATGATCACCGTCATTACCGTGAGGCCGCAGAGGAAGATCTTTCGTCGCCCGATATAGGCTTGAAGGAACCAGGAGATAGTCGTCCCGACGAAGGCGATGGAGTATGTGCCTAGAGCGAGCTTGTACGAGTCGCCCGGCGACAAGCCGGCGAGCGTGAAGAAGTAGGTGATGTAGGCTTGTATAGCGAAACCAGAGAAGACCTGTGTGGTCCAGGCCAGGCAGGCAATCTCTGTGCGGCGGAGATCAGAGCCCTTGAAGCAGTCGAGGTAGCTGCTGCCGGCACTCACGTCCTTTTCGTGTTGGTTGGTGTGGATAATCATGGCAAGATTCTGCTTGATGTGGGCATTATCGTCATCGTTGAATTCAGATAGGCGTGACAGGGCGTGTTCGGCATCTTTGAAGCGTCCCTGGCGCACCAGCCACCAGGGAGAGTCGGGGGCAAACCAGAGGATGAAGAAGAGAGGGACAGGCCACACCCATTGCACGGCAAAGGGGATCCTGTACGACCATTCCGTGGGGTTTGATATCAAGCCATCAAGGACACCAGCCGCGATTATATGGCCAATAACCCAGCATAGGTTAACAAATGTGGTGAGGTATCCGCGAAGAACAGTGGGACAGACTTCTGCAGCATACGATGGTGCGAGGATGCCAAAGAATCCCCATGGGAGTCCACATAAGACTTCGCCAACGAAAAGGACCTCGATGTTTGGCGCGAAGAAAGTGATGAAGATGAAGGCCGCCATTAGCGCGTACGAGGCGAGCAACAGTTTCTTGTGCCCAAATCTATCGACTAAGATCCCATTGGCGAAGATGCCAATCATGATACCGATGTTGGCGCCCGCTGTGAGACCCACCTGCCACGGCGCGGGGATGGAATACTTGCCGCTCGGCAGCTGCTCGCCGAACTTCTTCTGGAAAGTCGGGTAGGCGTAGAAGGAGCCGATGATCTGGATATCATAGCTCTCCATGATAGTCGCCATGGACACGATGACGGACCAGGCTACGGCTTTGCGGTAGATTTTAAGGGCCTGCCAGAGGGTGAGGTCGTGCTCGGCGTCGGTAGCCAGGCGTGCATTTTCGCTCACGACCTTAATAGAAGAGTCGAGTACTGCATCTGAATGGTCCGCCTGGACGGGGTCCGTTTTCTCCTTCGTGGTGTCCATATCTGCTATAGATGGCAAGTGTTCATTTTCAAAATATGTGAGAGAGGCCCGCGTGTTAATTAAGCCTCCAGATTCCTTGGACACCCCCACAGGTTGTCAAAGCATCCCCAACATGATCAATATCGAACTAGTGCTGCAGATCATGGTGTCATTTGGAGTAACTGTCACACAATCGCTACAGTGGTGGATACTGATATTAGACCCAGTAGCACGTTACATTGGCGTTGCTCGTGTGAAGCAAATGTAGCAGTTTATATATGGAGCGAGCTAAACTAGTAAAAGGGCATTTAGGCACCCTCAGCGTCAACTACCAATAGCAAGTCACCTGTTAATCTGGGGAGCAGGAAATATGAATGGAATTGCAGCACGACGAATCAATTTGGATACTATACAGGGGCCTATGGAGTTGTCGGCTCGCGTATTCGTCGGCTCGGCTCTCGACTCGAGCTGGCACCGAATTACAGGGGCCATTCCCAAGTCGTGCTTGATACCAGTTAATTGTGCGAATCTACAACTTAAATTTTTATCAAATCACATTACTTCACATCTCACGACTTTCTGCTTTTGTAATTGTATGTTGACTTTGATTGCTACAGCCTCAGGGAGTAGAATTGGGGGTGGGGGGTGGTGGATATGAAAATTTATGTCGGAAGACGCCTTATTCTAAGATTCGCAGTTACCCGCTCTGCAATACTGTTTATACTTTTTGTAAAATAGCGATATTATGCAAAAGATCCCTATAACCTTTCTCTCTAAATGTGCTCCTACAACTCTTGCCATTATGCCATCGCGTGATTGCGGTGTTCATTCTTTGCATGTCTGGGTGGTAACGTGTCCGCGTTTGTCGATCAGCAATGTAACGACGGGCGAAGCTGGATACCCCGCTTTGGAGGGGCTGTTTTTGTTTTTGACACTAAAATGCTTCAACTGCTATAGTGCACGTGGATTTGACTGGGGATAGCTGTCATATATCGCACAGGGCGCTCCTCGCAAAGAGTGTGTGTCTGTACAGTATTTTTTACATGTGCGGCTTCTCCAATACCGATATTCACGTGTACGGCCAAGCCTAATCTCAAGATGGCGACCCGTCCCAATATACTTTTTATCATGGCCGATGACCATGCGTCAAAGGCAATAGGATGCTATGGCGCGAACATTAACAGCACTCCGAATATGGACCGCATTGCTGAAGAAGGGATGAAGTTCAACCATTGCTATGTCACCAACTCGATCTGCACACCAAGCAGAGCCTCGATTCTAACTGGCACCTACAACCATGTCAATGGTGTGGTCACCCTTGCTAGCAAGATCAACAAGCATATACCCAATGTCGCCAAGCACTTACGCACTGGCGGATACCAGACTGCAATGATCGGAAAATGGCATCTTGGTGAAGGAAGTGACCATGAGCCTTCTGGGTTCGACTTCTGGTCGGTAGTGTCTGGGCAGGGCTTTTATCATGACCCAGAGATGATTGAGATGGGTAAAACCAGGTATGAGAAAGGTTATGCTACGGATATCATCACGGACAAATCCCTAGACTGGCTGAAGAACCGTGATCAAGAAAAGCCATTTTTCCTCATGTGCCATCATAAAGCACCGCATCGGTCTTGGGAGTGCGACCCAAAGCACAAAGACCTCTACACAGACGACGTTAAGGTCCCGGAAACTTTCGATGATGACTACAAGAACCGCGCACGAGCAGCAGCTGAGGCCAAGATGCGGGTAGACACAGATCTGACGTACTTTGACCTTGGGCTGGCTCAGCCTGATGGAGGATCTGAGGTTGGCGAGTTGGCCAGTCTCACATCTACGTTAAGAAAGATTCCAAATCCCGAAGATGTGACGAAATTACGTCTCATTGACAAGGAGAGCGGTGAGGCGTTCACGTTTAAGACAAACGATGAGCTCCGACACTTTAAGTATCAACGATATATCAAGCGCTATCTGCGCACCATTGCCTCGATCGATGACAACGTTGGGAGAATGCTTAATTATCTTGACGAAGAAAACCTAACGAATGACACTGTTGTCATTTATACATCCGACCAAGGATTCTTTCTTGGTGATCACGGCTGGTTCGACAAACGATTTATGTACGAAGAATCTTTCCAAATGCCATTCATGATTCGGTATCCACGAGAAATTGCAAAGGGCAGCGTATGTGACGACATTGTCTGCAATGTCGACTTCGCCGCCACATTCCTGGATCTGGCAGAGCTACGACAACCGTCCTATATGCAGGGCCACTCATTCCGTAAGATTCTGAGCAATAATACACCGGATGATTGGCAACAGGTTGCATATCACCGTTACTGGATGCATCGAGACGCTGAGCACAATGCGTATGCGCATTATGGCGTTCGTGATCAAAAGTACAAGTTGATATACTGGTATAACGAAGGATATGACCTGCCTGGCACGTCCGCTGGAGGGCAGCTAAGAGAATGGGAGCTTTTTGACTGTGAAAAGGATCCCCTGGAACTATTTAACGTCTTTGGGGACCCTCAGTATGCGGAGGTTGCCCAGAGGATGATTGCTCAGTTGGATGATAAGATGAGGGAGATTGGAGATGAACCCGAGCACACGCCCGGTCAATTCCTTCAATAGTTCCCAGTTAAGGCGGAGGTAGAGTTGCGGTGAAGCAATAATAGCCTCTTTTGTTGGCATTTCTATCCCGATGTATATAGACAACCTTCATAGGACTTACTTTTAAAACTGCGTTTTTAAAATTTACATATTCGAAACCTTACCAAGATATTAAGCTTCTCAGTATTTACTCTGTCGCGATTTGAAAGAATAAAAACCTGCACATAGGCGCTTGATATCTCACTTCTGTCCAGCAGATTTGAGGAGAGGTTGGAGACTTGGAGCACAGAAGGGCTTAATTAATTTGAGTGTCTTGATTATGAGCTAGGACTACTGCTCTTAGTTTTATGCAATTGTAGTCATTTTTGCAACGTTACATGTCCAAATTGCGTGATATTGACAGTTTTCCTCTTGCCCGAACCTTGGTTCTAAATATCCATCTGACGGTGAACAAACTAAATAGACTTGTCAATTATCCTAGTTTAGACTGCCTATAATATATGTAGATAAGTTGAGCCACATCTTCTATTTTTAATATTACGTTGTTTCACAAATATATGTTCTACAATGAAGGTTTTTTCCATATTATTGCTCGTCAGTCAGGTGGCAGCCATATGGCCTGCCCCTCAATATTTCACCAACGGAAGTTCTGCTGTTTGGCTTGCGGATGACTTTCTAGTGACATACAATAATCAGAATGTAATTCTCTTACGGGGGTGTATTTCAACTGTCAGGTGGGGGGAGTGTTTTTTGATAAAGAAGCTGATAATTGCTTTAATCGCAGCTCCACAAACGCACACATGAAAAAGAGGCAAGATCAACAAGGTTCTCTAGTTTGGAAATTGTTCAGGCGGCAGCAAACAGGGCTCGAAAGTCTATATTCACGGAAAGCTTTGTCCCTTGGAAGTTCTACCCACGCAATGAGCTTAAGAAGTTTGAACCGCCCGCCAACGATCAATCAAAACCTTACATACGGAAACTCGAGATCACTCAAACCACACCTGACCATCCGTCAACATTCAAGCCCCTAGCAGGACAAGTTGATGAAACTTATAACCTGACCATAGGAGTGGATGGAACAGCAGCCATTGTCGCCGTATCTTCTACAGGCGTCCTCCGTGCTCTTGAGACTTTCACTCAGCTGTTTTATTTACACTCTGCCAGTGATAAAGCTGGCGTCTATTGCAATATCTCTCCAGTTAACATCAGAGACGGCCCAAAATTCGGCCATCGGGGCGTGAATTTGGATGTCTCTAGAAACTGGTTCCCAAAGGAAACCATTCTTCAAACCATTGACGCCCTGTCCTGGAACAAGTTTAATCGCTTCCACATTCACATGACGGATTCGCAGTCTTGGCCAATAGATATCCCTGCTTTGCCAGAGCTATCACAAAAAGGCGCGTATCAGACAGGATTATCATATACGCCCCAAGATATCGAGGATATTCAAGTCTATGGTATCTACCGTGGTGTTGAGGTCATCATCGAGATAGATGTACCTGGGCATACGGCATCCGTTGGTTTCTCACACCCAGAGCTGGTTACTGCCTTCCTCGCGACGCCATGGCGAGATAACTGTGGTGAGGCACCTTGTGGACAGCTAAAACTCAACTCGACGCTGGTATACGACTTTATTACTAAACTATTCGATGATCTTTTACCTCGAGTTTCTCCTTACTCATCATACTTCCACACTGGCGGTGACGAGATCGGCACTCGAGAGTACCTTCTGGACGAGACAGTAAAGTCCAATGATACTGCAGTCTTGACCCCCTTGGTTCAAAAGTTTGTTGATCACAGTCATGACCTGGTTAGGAAAGCTGGCCTAGTACCAATTGTTTGGGAGGAGATGCTACTTGACTGGAATCTCAAGCTTGGCGATGATGTTGTAGTCCAGACCTGGACTAAAGATGGATCCCTCGACAAGGTGACCGCGCGTGGACATAAAGCTCTCTTTGGCAGCAGTGACTTCTGGGTGAGCAACCCCCCCTGAAACCCCTCGCGGATCACTAACAAGACGACAGTACCTTGCCTGTGGTCATGGAGTGTGGAACAACTTCGATACCGACTCCTACCAAGACCATTACCCCTTCAATGACTGGTGTTCGCCGCTTAAAAACTGGCGTCTAATGTACTCATACGACCCAACTGCCAGGTTATCTGCTGAGCAGGCAGCATTGGTCCTTGGAGGTGAGGTCCACCTCTTCACCGAGAGGTCTGACCCATCGAACTTGAATGAGATAATGTGGCCACGTACTAGTGCAGCAGGAGAAGTAATGTGGAGCGGGCGCCAGGATGCGAGCGGTCAGAATAGGAGCCAGATAGATGCAGCAGTGAGATTATCGGATATGAGAGAGAGGATGGTAATACGGGGTATTGGCTGCGAACCAGTTCAGATGGCATACTGCACACAGAATGCTGGTGGTTGTACTTGGTGAGGCGTCGGACTGTTGTTATGGGTATGGATGCGGAATAGAGCGGGGTGGAAGAGAGTTGGAGATTGATATGACCCCAGAGATGGTGTACTTTTTGTCTCATTATGGACAAGTAGTGGCATAAGTTGCAGACTGCGCAATTTTGTACACATTGCGGCATAATTTGCCATCTTAGGGTTTATCATGTTGTTCAGGAAGAAGGGCTGATAAGTAATCCAATTGAATGTACTGCTATAACTACGTGCCACACTCTGTGCCGGTTGTGAAGCCGCTCGGTGACTCAGGTGTGAATTTTATCACTTGGTACGCTTTTCTATTCCTTTGATGTTAGATTCCAGTGTATTATCCTTTTTGGGAAAAGGGATGCACACTTTACAAGCAGTGCGGCGCCTGTCCATCAGCTTCAAAACACCCGGCTTTCCCGCAGCATGCCACAAGGTTAAATCTGCTACCAATAGCATCACAGACAATCTGCAACATATAATTAGCAGGTATGATAGAAAGCGAGTAGCTGTGTGTTGAAATTCTTACAACGGCAGACCATCCCCGCCCGCAACGATAGTAATGGTCGTTATAGCACATAAATGTACCCGGGGTACAAGATTGATATAGCAGGCCTGTACCCGCTCTAGGGATTGTAATGGCTTGAATAAGGAAGCTGTTGGAGACAACTACGAGGAAGGCAACTGAAAACTTCATATTGGATCTGAGAGATTTGCTGGCCTTTTGCCTTTGTGGATTATTGTGAGTTAAAGCAGACAAGACGGACACGCTCTCTACTTTATATGTTTTTGTCCATATTTGGAACCTCCTGCAAAATCTGGGCGAATAGTGCGAATGGTGTAAAATTTAAACCCCTTACCGCCTTCACCTAGATCGTTTAGTCCGAATGGTGTCAAATAATACCCCCTTACCGCCATCCGTACCACCTGGATTATAGCCCGAATCAGGGTGAGTTAAGAGTAGCTATTATAAGGTCTTGCACACATTTGGAATACCTACATTTTATCTATACGTTGATCTCATTTACGTCAATTAGAATTGAGTAGTTTCAAAGCCCCTTGCCACCTCCCCCACCTGCCGCTTCTACTGGATCTGGCTCGACGCCGCTTGCATGAAGTCCATCGCCACCTCAAAAGCAAGCAAGAGTAAGTGTTGTACGGATACACCGTAAACATCGTAGGCAGATATTAAATCCTGATTAGCGTATGGGCTTTATCTGGCACTTTTATTAGTTCTCTACGTGGCATGTCCACGTGTTCTACCCAGTAAGAGCAGGGTTCATTCAAAAATCGACGTCAATCTCACCAACCCCGCACTCTGCTTACTATACGTATTGCCAATAGAGATATATATATGACCAGCCTCGGGTATTGCTATAGATCCTACAGAATTTCTTTCTTATGTGCGTAGGTAAAGACATTGGCGGCTTTAACACACTGTCAACGAACGCCGTGTATCGATTGTTAAACTCTATCCGAACTATTTCCGAAAAGCACCATGTCCGCTGAACGCCGCTGGGACGAGCGTAACTTCCATCTCGAAGAGTCCACCACTCAAAATGGGGGTGCCCGCACCATCTTCATCGAGAAAATGACTCCTGGCACTTCTGTGCCCCCTCACTACCACACCCGCTTCGCCGAGACCTTTGATCTCCTCAGCGGCTCTATCTCTGTCTTCAGCAGCACAACCCCCGACCTCGAGGCGCTAGAGGCATCTGCCCGGCCACTGGAAATCGGCACGACGTCCAGTGTGGAGCCAGGAGTGTATCACAAGTATGTCGCCGGACCAGAGCAGACGGAGCTAAGAGTGATTCTCACGCCAGGCGACGCGGACTTCGAGAGAGCATTGATGGTTATGAACGGGCTCCATGCGGATGGGAGGTTGGCGGAGTTGGCTGATAGTGAGCTGCTCATGGCGGTGGCTATGGACCTGTGTAATGCTCATCTTATTGGGCCGGCAGCAGAGATGCTGGGTGGTGTTAGGGCGGAGAAGAAGGACGAAATCGATGCCCTGAAGAAAGAGTTACTGGGGAAGTATGAAACGGAAGAAGCCTTGAAGAAGTTGCTGGCTAAGTCCGAGTAAGCCGCTTTTTCTCGCATGATGCGAGGATTATATATGATGTATGCTATAGGAAGTATTCACATATTTCATCATTGGTTGGTAACTGTATTGTATCGTACGGTACTGAGCGGACGCCCCTTAATTGGCCAGTCCAGCCCTTCATTTCATCTCATTCGTTCCATATAAACCCACCCTCGTCCCATACCTCCACTACCGATTTCCCATAACAACCCTCCACCGCCCGCCCTCATCCATCCTTAATTCCTTCTTCTCTCCTTGTAGACTTAGCCTGGCAAACGTGCTCTCAAAATAGAGTCACGACTCCGAATAGAAGATATCCTTATAGCGGTGTGTTGCATCAACGACGGCTGCTTCGGCCGCGTAGTCTGCGGCTTGTTAGCTCTGTTCTGGGGGTTATGGAGCCTGTTGGAGAAGGGACAGAACAGAGTCTTACTGAAGTCGGTTCCCATGTCCGTGGCTTGTAAGACCTTAATAGAGAGGTCCTGGTTCACCTTCCCGACGATCTCCACGGCGTTGCCGACGGTGAGATGCGCGTCCTGGGTGGAATTAGCTAAGACCCGAGACAGACGGCAGGAAGAATAAGTACCCGGTTCAAGTGTGCGGTGATGTGTCCGTTGGCATCGAGTGTTGCCTCTTCGCCGCGCAGCTGGACGACCTTCCCTGTAATACGGACCGTGCGGTTGGTGAAGGAGTCGAGGTAAGTTGAGGAAATGCGTGGGGTGGAGAGAGATTCGGCCATTGTTTAGGTTCTAGAGAGAAAATGGGGGGCTGGACGGAGGGGAGGTGAGGAGTTGGTGAGAGTTGTTGGTTTGATAGGATCTAGAGTGGGATGGATGGTGGGGAAGTTTGGGGAGCGGTGTTGAGACGACGCGTCTGTCTGAACGCGACGGCACGTGTAATCGTGGTCGGAAGCAAAGTGCGTTCGCGACCACCAAAATTTATAGGTACCTTCACATAGTAATTTGTATAGAAAGGTACATAGATTACTTGTATATGGAGATTATTACTTTTACTCCCACGCCGCATCCTCCTCCGGAACTGGGTTTCCAGCTTGAATATAAGCTTTTACCCTGTTCTTCCAGAGGCGCTCCTGCCCCCAGTTTCTATATGAGCTCCGCTCTCTAAACAGTAGCTCTGCTAGTGCGCACCTAATTGTAGAGTAGATTTAGGTCAATAACGAGATATTACAGTAGTAAATAGTGTAAATTTATCTACGCAGCTTCATTCGCATCAATAAACGCCGCGTTATGCTCATTATGTATTATTATATCCAGTTCCACCTATTCACATATCATCAAATCCCCTCAATCACGCCCTGACCTTCCTACTCTCCCGCCGCCTCACCCACACAAACCACCCGGAGCTGGCAAAAGCGAGCGCAATGCCAACCCAGCTATACATTGGCATCCTGAACTTGGCCAGCACCGGGATGAGGAATGCATAGGCCGGGATGGTCAGGAAATTCGTCGTTAGAGGGCTCGTTGCCAGCACGAGCAACACCGTACTGGTAAAAACACAGAACGTGCCTAGCGAGCCGCACAGCATCATGAACCAGTGCCATGGTCGGTCGAGGAAATAGATGTTCCGCGCGATATTCGGCAGCTCGCCTGAGATCAGGACAAATGGGAGGGAGATCATGATCGACAGTAGCGAGACGTGGTGTAGGAGCGTGTAGGTGGTACGGGAGCTTGTGGGATCGCGGGCACGCTCAGGCGATGGCGCAGAAAGATTCTGGTAGGTGGAGTAGAGAAGGACGGGGAACAGAGCCGCGCAGAAGGAGGAGATGACACCGGCGAGGACGCTGTCCCATGTCACGCGGATGTTGGAGCGGCAGGAGCCGACAAGGAGGTTGAGGGTCGCCGAGAGGGTCGCCGAGAGGAGAGGGATCGAGTGCCGGGTCCCCTTTAAGAGGGAGTCGGCAAGGGCGGTGAGGGGGACTATGCCGATGCGCGTGAGGACGTACATGGGAAGCTCGGAGTGGGCGTAGGAGATGGTGCTCAGGTGGATCTTGAGCACGTAGACGATTGCCAAGAGTATGGTCTTCCGCGCCACGGCTCGGTCGAATTCAAACGGGCCGCCGCCAGCAATGCCCGAGCCGGCCTTGGAGAAGATTTTAGTAATAAATCGGGGCAAGCGTCGGGGCGTGCGCTGGGTGTAGGTTGTTGGGGGAGGCTTGGTGAGGGCGTACGAGGGCGCAACGAGCGCCGCCAGGCCACAATTGCTGAGGTACCGACTGAAGAGCCGGGTGAAGCCTGCAAAAGCCCAGAGGAAGAAGTGGCAGCCGACGAGTTCGATAAATGTGGTTGTAAGCGGGTAGGGGAATTTGTAGACACCGGCTAAGACAGTAGTTAGTTACTTGAACCGGCAGGATGGGATCAGAGGGGCACATACTGAGCAGGACCAGCCAGTTGATCACCAAGAGCCCTATGGCCGTCCCCATTAACCATAGACACATCAAGCCCACATAGACACTCCATCCTCGTGTTGTAGCAAACAAATATATGCCTAGGCCACCCTGTGTCAAGAAGCCCTTCCAGCCGGTGGGTCGCTGCCGTTGCGACAGGAAGCCTCCCCCACCAGACAAGTCACCCAGGTCGTCCTCTCCCGAATCTGAGTTCTCGTTGGATGTCCAGCCAGTTGATATATGAGGAGATGGCGTTCTTGATATGTTTATTAGGGGCAACGAGCCGGGACCCAGCTCTTGTTGGTTATAGTGCGCCATACTGTCGTTTTCGTCTAGGCTTCGACGCCCTCTCTCGATGTCGATTTGGGGTGTAGTCCAGGAACGGGTTCTTTCTGGCAAGAGGTATTGTATCGCAGGTCGGAAGAGTGTCGAGTTGATGGTATTGTGCGCCGAGAAGATGGGCATGTGAAATTATCTATTAATACAGGATCATACCAAAGAGGCACAATTGAAGCTGAAGTTCATGATCGTCGTCACCTAAATTTCCCAGTGCAGAGTAGTCCCCTGAGCCCTTTAACCCTTGTAAGTGGTTCGGTACCTGGGTACAAGCGCCGCGGAAACCTTAAGAGTGCACGAGCCACACGCCGAGGCCCTATCATTGAAAAGTGTCAACCGTCCTCTTCCCTTCGATCAAGCCAGAAAAACTACCTCGCATGGGATATCAGCGACGCCAATGGCTTCATTACTACCCCCGCTGCGGCGGGCTCTGCCCAAGTTAGGGAAGGACCTCTTCACCTGCCGCCAATACCCCAAATCCACCTCCATCCAAGCGCCGAAGCTCCGGACAAGCAAAGGCCTCTCTGCCTTCCAGCCCACGCGCTTTTACAACAGCTCTGCGCCGCTGCGCACAAGTGCTGCTGCAATTCCAGGAGCCCAAGCCACGCCCCTATCTTCTGTAGGCCAGACAATTGCGAATTCCCAGAAGGAAACAGCGAAGAAATCTTTCTTCCCCGATACCAGCTCCCGCGGCGTGGCATTCTGGCTCCTCGGAAGCGCAGCCAGCGTATTTGGAATTGTTGTCTTTGGAGGTCTGACACGGCTCACGGAATCAGGGTATGAATCTCAGACTCTCTAGCAATGTGCTCAAACTAACCTATCTACGTCCAGACTAAGCATTACGGAATGGCGTCCAGTAACTGGTACGCTTCCCCCCCTCTCGGCCGAAGACTGGGACTCGGAGTTCAACAAGTACCGCGCCTCCCCCGAATTCAAGCTGCTCAACCCCACCATGACACTTGAGGAGTTCAAATACATATACTTCATGGAGTGGACGCACCGCCTCTGGGGCCGCGTGATTGGCATGTCCTTCGTTCTCCCCGCCATCTACTTTGTCGCTCGTCGCCGCGTCTCGCGTCCGCTCACTGCAGGCCTCGCCGGTATCTCCGCCATAATTGGCATCCAAGGCTTTATCGGCTGGTGGATGGTCAAGTCCGGACTGAAAGACGACCTCTTCGCCCCCGGATCCCACCCCCGCGTCTCGCAATACCGCCTTGCTGCCCACCTTGGGACAGCCTTCATCTGCTACGCCACCATGCTCTGGGGTGGTCTGTCGACTCTCCGCGATCGCGCTCTCCTCGCTGATCCTACCCGCGGCCACGCATCCATCATCGAGCGCTCCAACCCGGCGCTCCGTCACTTCCGTCGTTCCGTCGGTGTCATCGCCCTTCTAGTCTTCACCACTGCCGTCTCCGGTGCCCTCGTCGCCGGTCTCGATGCTGGACTCATCTACAACGAGTTCCCGACCATGGGCACGGGACGTATTGCCCCACCTGCCGCCGAGC
>JPJU01001269.1:0-11403 GCA_000750735.1 Pseudogymnoascus sp. VKM F-4246
GAGCAGCGGCTTGCTCGTCGATGATTTGGACGCGGGAGCTGGCAGAGAAGTGGGCGACCTTGTTGGGGATGGGACGCCCGGAAAGGAGGAAGGACTCGACGATGAAGGAGCGTCGGCCTTTGAGGGTTACTTCATATAACATGTCTGAGAAGATGGACTCGGCGCGAACTATATCATATTAGCAAAGAGTTTTATAAAGCGTCAGAGAACCACCCATACCTAGTTTATCCTCCAAATACCACTCCCAATGAGCCCTATCCTTCTCCTCCAGCGCCGTACCTCCACTAACATCCCTCAAAACCACAAAATCCGCCGTGACCAAAGGCCCAGCAGGCGAAACCGCAATCCGATCCTCCAGGCGGAACCCACAGTGATCCTGAAAACTCTTGAACATCTGCATCACATTCCGATTTATCTTCTGCGCACTCGGCCACGCAATAGCCTCCCTCCGTGAATCCGCATCCTCAACCTTCCATACCGAACATGGCTGTCCTGCCTCCAATCTCAGTTCGAGGAGGGTGTCCATCGAGAGGAAGACACGTGACACATCTTTGCGATCTGAACGTTCTACGTTTGGCAGCGTGCGGATCTTGACCTCGACGCATCGCTGCGCATTCTGTATGTCTGTCATTATGCCAGTATGTTTTTCTCTGTTTTTATGAAGCTCTCCCGGCGTAGAGTTGTGCTTGGGAAGGCCGTTGTCGTTGCGGAATTCTCATTCGCCAAATTTTTGTAGTGCACTTCTTCCTATCGACGCTTATCGCCGAGAACAGTGGAAGCTCAACATCCACCTACTATACCACCATACCTAACGACACGACGACGACTCGACTCGAAGCACCACGCTCCGTCACCGGTCGAATCGCAGTCACCACTTGCGAGCTGGGCGAAGCTAATGCTGCTGACTCGGCCGCGACACTCGCAATGCCTGTCACCGACGTGGGCCGCTCGGCGGTTCCTGGCCGCGGCGCGGCTGCAGTGTTATAGCACTGGCGGCCAGTCGAACCCTCCGAACATACGACGCGTTGAGTTGTCGCAGAAGGGAGAGGGCTCATTGGGCAGTGCGGCGCATGAAGATGGGGGTGTACACAGAGAAGGTGGAAGGCTGCGCGATGGGGCGCAGAAGCTTTCACGGCGGCCGCCGCCTAAATTTCGAAGAAAGGAGGGAGTGGCTGCTGGAGATGGGATAGGAGCTGAACTCAAGGAGCTTGGGAGTGCCTTGAGAGATGCAAGCCTAGTCGATTCCCCAGCACCTGATTCCCAAGCAACGAATAGACCTATACCCAAAACGCTACGATCAAACGAAAAACCAAATACAATCCTCGAAGAGCTCTTCCCAGAGTACAAAGATGCTCTCTCAAATACCAACGACACCGACTCCAAACCCTCTACAGACGACCTCCCCAAACTAGATCCAAGCACCCTCGGCCTCCCCCAATCCACCTCCTGGAAGCCTCTCAACACCCCCAAACCAGACCGCCCATTCCTCCACCCAGACCACCAACCGCTACCTACCTCCACCTCCCTCGACCCACACACGCTCCGCCAACGGCTAGCCGCTACCGTCCTCGTCATATCCAGCACCTCCCGCCATCTCGCCCTCAGCGACTTCATCCGTCTCTCCCCGCGCGGGTCCCATATCGAAGGCTGGACCTCCGGCATCCAGCGCGTAATCCCCGGCCGCGACCCGACGACGCTGGCGCGGCAATCCCACTACTTCGTCCTCTTCTCGACAGCCGCAGCGGCGCAGGCGTACAAGGACAATATTTCGCGACTGCATCACCTGAGCCGCAAGTGGACGCCGACGTGTGCGACGAGCCGCATGGTGCCGGAGCCGGGGATGCTGGTGGACGGGGAGGATGTATCGGCCTTAGTGAGTGCTTTTACGATCGTGCCGAACAGTCAGAAGTTACTGTTTAGTAAGGTGGTGAAGAAACCGTATCGGCCTGCTGTTGCGAGGATGATTGAGACGGGGGGTTATCATCCGCTTATTACACCAGAAGCGGGTCGGCAGGGAGAGAATTTGGTTTTGGTGGGCTTGGACCGCGGGAAGATGAATGCGTTTGAGCTTGGGTTGGCGATTGGGCTAGATGGGAAGGAGAGGAATCTACAGTGGAAGCTGGAAGGGGGAGATGAGGATATTGTGTTACTGGGGTCGAAGAGCGATCCTAAGGTTGCGCAAGGGGAGGAGGAGGAGGATGAAGAGGAGGGCTGGGATAGCGAGATCGGAGAGAGGCAGCGAGAGAAGAAGAAGGGGAAGGGATTGAGGGGGCCACCGAGGTTTATTGTCAAGTTCAAGGATAGCGCTGAGGCACGACGGTTTGTGCGCGCCTGGCATTCACGGATACTGGAGGGGGAGGCACTGGAGCGACTTGCGAAGGCTGGGGTGGGAGAGCAGGCCCAAGTCAGCGCAGAGGTGTTGTGGTAAAGCCGCGACGTTGGGAACTATTGTATATATGTATTGATATGAGGTGTATATTTATAAAAGGCATGAGCGCAATGAAATATTGTAAATTAATCACACGAGCCACAGAGCCACAGTCTAAATTCAGGAGATGGTGGTAGAGTACGTACCGTACCGTACCTTTATGCGAAAATGCTGTTTCTGCCAAGTGCCGGGAACCATTTCCTTGGTCAAATGCTTGTTATTTTGGTTGTGACGGCACTACAGAGCCGGTTTAGCCGTGCACACTGACAGATCGGCCATCTGTTATTAATTGTGGCACTTTTACGCCATTTATATCGCAGGGTATAGTATCGACCAGGGAGCTTCTGTGGACAGCGACGCTCATGACGTCACATATAAAAAAAAGTGAGAGGAGTCTGGACCCTGAGAGGTGGATGGAAGAGGGGCAGCAACAGGGACGAGGGCATGAAGCCTGGTTCTGTTGTGAATACGGGTCATAATATTTGATGGTAGGTGGTATAAAGGTAGGCTGGTCTGCTTTCTTTGCGCGGTGGTCTTGTTCTATGAGTTTGAAGCATCGAGAAGGAATACATACTGCTCCAGACAGATCGATAACTACAATTACTACTACCACTCCCGCTCAAGCTCTGTACCATAACCAAAATGGGCATCTTCAGTCGTCGGCGGGAAGAGCCTGCTCCCGGTCAGGCAGGTCCCGTTGAGACCGTCACCGAGACCAAGCAGCCTACCCAACGACGAGGCATGTTTGGCAACTTTGGCAACCGCCAACCCAAGGGAAATCATGAACCCTACGTCCTGGCCTACTCTCGCAGGCCGACATTCGGGCAATGGCTCAAATGCACATGGCTTGATATCCTCACCATGGTAATCATGGGTGTTATTGGTCTTGGAGTAAGCAGCTCTCCCTCCGTCCTATGATAACTACTAACATCGCCCAGGTTTACGAAGCACACCCAGCACCAACTCGATCCTTCCCCATCGATTTCCGCGACGGCGAGATCGTCTACCCCGAATTCTCCTACCCTCTCCGCAAGAACATCATCCCCATCTACGCCGCCGCGCTAATGGCGGCCCTGATCCCGATCTTTATCATCCTGTGTATGCAGATTCGAATCCGCTCCTTCTGGGACGTTAACAACGCCGTCATCGGGCTACTCTATTCTCTCATCTCTGCAGCTGTCTTCCAAGTGTTCCTTAAGTGGCTGATTGGCGGCCTTCGTCCGCACTTTCTCGCTGTCTGCAAGCCTGAGATCCCCGCTGGCACCAACATTGGCACGGGCTACAAGCAGATCATGTACACGGACGCCATCTGCACTGGCGACCGCAACGAGATTGATGACAGTCTGGAGTCCTTCCCATCAGGTCACTCTACGGCCGCCTTCGCAGGCTTCATCTTCCTCTACCTTTACCTCAATGCCAAGCTCAAGGTCTTCGCAAACCACCACCCCGCGATGTGGAAATTGGTTGCTATCTACGCCCCCGTTCTCGGTGCGACCCTCATCGCTGGCTCCCTAACCATCGACGAGTTCCACAACTGGTACGACTGCCTCGCCGGCGCGATCATCGGCACCGTGTTTGCCTTCAGCTCCTACAGAATGGTGTATGCGTCCGTCTGGGATTTCAGATTCAACCACATCCCCCTGAACCGCAACGTGCCGTTTGGATATGGAGCTGGCGAGATTGAAGGCGGCGAGGCTGTCTTTACTCGCAAGGTGGGCTGGGGAATCGAGGGCGCAGGAATGGGAGGCGCGCCTTTCGATGCCTCTGCGCTTGGCGGTATGGGTATGGGGAGCGGGATTGCGGGCAGGCACCCACACAACGGGGTGACGGGAGGCATTGCGCATAATGGAGCCTTGGGTGGGAACCACGGTGGCGGTGTGATGGGATCTCATACCCAACATGGTGTTCCCGGTACTCACATGGGCCATAATGGTGTCCCTGGTACTCACACGGGCCATAATGGTGTCCCAGGTGCCCGTGTGGCGGAGCCTTCTATTGCTCGTCGCCCGGTTGGGGATAACATCGTTTGATTGGATTTATCTTGTTTTAACCATGTTTGGCACGCGGATACCTTATGAGCAACTAATGTGAAAATGGTGGGTGGTGGATGGGAAGGAGTAATATTTGTTAGCGTAGTATTTCAATGTTGGATCTATTCAAAAACACATTCAATCGCGCCTATTCGTTCACAAATATAATTGACGCTGAGAATCGACGGCTGCTGCTGCATTACACTCAGCTAATGCCATTGTCGAGGTTTGGACCGACTATATTTAGCTGAATATCCAACATGGCTGCGCTTATTTTGGGGTGGATATCCAACAGATGCTGAGTGTTGGCATGCATGCATTGGCCGCATATAACGTGACCCCCAACTACCATCGACTCACAAAGTGAGAATCTGCCTGGCCGCGATGTTGGAGACGGCCACGGGGAAGACCTCACCGCCACGTCGGTGAAGATACGCCTTTAAACGTCATTTTGGTTTACTTCCTGGTTTGTGAATGTAGACAGAATCACTTGGATGGGCTGTATCCAAGGCGGCGGGATTCTCAAATTGCCGTGAAATTATGCACATCACTCCCAAGGCTCTGATAGCTTAAACATTTAGACGCCCTCCAGCCCCCACTACATGCCTATCGTTCCACTCCCGTCGTTTGACAGCCCTGTTCTGCAGCTGCGGCCTGCTGTAGCCTTGCATACTCGCAAAATGCGGATTGTAGCTTTGATGCCTTCATAGGCTGTAAGATTCCATGGCGATAATGCTGCATCCGCATTGCATTGCAGATGCGTGTCACCTATAACCAGCCTTATAGTGGCGCGGAGGAGGGGCGGCGGTTGACCGATTTCTACTTGATTTGATTCCCGCTTCCGGCTCATAACACAGGCTCCTACCCCAACCCAAATAAATCCAAAGAACGCAATATCTGCATATGGGTCAAGCATTGGGGTACGAGGACTGTGCCGGTCCAGAGGCTGCCAGGGAGAGATATGTGAAAACAGTACGTTTTGCAATAATCGTAAGTCCACTGGCGGGGAAGTCACTCTCTCACTCTGCTTGCACCGAAGCGTTTCTTCGACTGAAACCGAGAACTACTACGATGTTAATAAGATGCATAGATACGTGCCAAATGTTTCAGATGCAATGCAAAAACCAAACAATGTTCGGTATGAACCATTGCGTGCTTCGTAAGTGTTTCTTGACCCAGGAGATGGGTGACGATAACTGTCTGACTCTCATTTTTTCAGATGCATGCGCAGTTGGGATTACGGAAACGAGCCACTGCCTTCTTCCTGCTTCTGCGGAAGGATCGGGATGTTGCAGGAAACGTAAGTTTCCCTGGTCATATATCGGGTAGTACTTGTCCACTGACTTATTCCTTCGACGCAGATCAATGTACAGTTGTATATGCCGGAGGGACGACCTGCAAGAACAGCGTTTACGCTCTTGGATATGTCCGTTGTCTTGGCCGTGAGTCCCATATATCAAAACTGCTGACTACTTCGACTGCTCTGATTGCTAAAATTTTGAAATATAGACTCGTGCAACGTAGGTAGCTGTAAAAATATGAGGTCAAATAGATCAATTTATTGCAATACACGTAAGTATTTTTACTCTTTCCCGGTTGGACTCATCCCTATTGGATTTGGAGTTGGGATATTTACTAACGTTGCTATCAATCGTTATAGATACATGGAGAAAACCTAACTGTGTTCTACAAACCGTTGGGGAAGAAGATAGGTGCAAAGAACGTAGGTATTCCACTATATTACATGGCATTATTTATACCTACTAATTACTGTGAATCATGCCAGACCACAGTGAGAGTTGCTGTGTAGTTATGTAGACCGTCGATATGACATGCAGCGGAATCGGAGAAAGAGAAAGCAAGGTAATCACACAGGTGGAACAGAATTGATCCTGAATACCGTGGTATGCACCTCGTATCGATGGGGTACGCTGGTGCATGTTCCACGAGACGCATTATGAGACTTACGATATTTACAACAAACTTCCGGACGAAAGGACAGGCAACAAAGAAGAATTGTTTATTTGGGATTGGAATGATGGTGTTTTCAAGAAGACCTTGATGTCTATTTGTATGCTATTTTGGAAATTTATTTATTTATTTCTGTAAATGAATTTTACGAATTTGATAGAATTTATAATATGAGCAGAATAGATGGCTATAATCATTGAGTATGGCGCTCAATTTGACTGTTCCTCATTGTAAATCTTACCGTTTATTATGATATACCTTGGATTTCGCAAAGATAGTGTGGTGGCTGAGGTTCTTTCGCCGAGTGAGTTACTGTTGGTTATTTTAAGCGCCGACGGTGTTGTTGGCGAACGACCAACGAATGCCAACCAAGAGTTGAATCATGACCATATCGACTCACAAACCGGACCTGTCGTTATGAATACAAATAGAAAGAGCGAATGAGTTCGCCCATAAATTGTAGCTTTAAAGTCTAACCATCTGATACACAGAAAGCTCTGCAAAGCCCAGAAATATGAGCAATAAACGCCGAGTATTCGTCTCGATTTACCACCGTGGCCTGCTTTCGCTCGGAGAAAACAGACAGCAACTGGGCTATGCGGCATACCACTGGGGAATTCTCATTTCACCTAAAGTCTACAAGGAGCAAAATTGCTACACATTCGACGTCAGTGACGCAGCCAGACCCGATCCAGAAACCAGGGTCGACCACAATCCGAACCATGAATGGGTGTTTCGAAGCAACCCCACTGTCAGTGGTAGCGTAGTCTGCCTGATAATGATTGGAAAGCTTCCGAATGGTGTTGAAATATCAGAAATACGAACATGCCTTCAGTCAATTCCAGTCCCGCAGAAAAATGCCACGCCAGAACAAAACTGCGTTACATGGGCGATGGCTGCTGTTAAGGCTCTACAGGAAAATGGATACGCCGAGCAATTCAAAATAAACCAGTTTATGGACGCTGGAATTGAGTTTGCTGATGCAACGCTGGCGGACAAAAGTGGCACCCCTGCAACCGTTGCAAGAATGAACTACACAACGCGAAAGATGTGAGATGGTGGCAGATTTAGAGAGTGAAATTCTTATTGAAATATAGAAGCCATATCTAGTTGATTTATAGCTTCCGCCTCTCGCTAATAGTTAACACCAACACTCTAAGAATGGGAGTTGAACCGCCTGCTCCGTTGCATTGAGAGTGATTTGAGTAGCTATGCAACCGTTAGATGACTTATATCATTCATTATTATTATCATAGACGTACATGTTTACTCGGTGCAAGGGCTAGGGTCATAGCCGCAGGTACCATCAGTACAGTCCCAGCACAGCTTCTCGCCCTCCCAGCAGATGCCGCAGTTGTCCTGGCGCTTCTCGGGGAGCACACCCTCGGCTGGCATAGCGGGTAACGCAACGACAGCGGCGACGAGGGCAGCAAAGACGAGAGTGAGCTTCATGTTTACGATAATGGTTATGTCGGTTTGTTGGAACTGTGGCTTTTGTAGTGTAGATAAGATGTGAGAGATGAGATTCTTGTAGAGGAATGGAAATCAGCGTGGACAGAGGTGTTTATATACTTGCTTAACCTTGCATATATTTAAGCAGATTCTCCACATCTATGTCTTTGATATAGACTTAAGTGGTGGCTGCAGGCTTATTTGCATGTAATCCTGCATATCGGCAATCCTTCTTGGCCGAGATCCTACGGAAAAAAGCTATAGGTCCGAATCGCTCATTTCCAATTGCCTATTTCGTAACAAATATTCCCGTAGCATGGAAAATGCTCATTTCTAGAACCTCTCCCACATTATATGTCACGAGCAGTACTGTTTTGGTAATAGTGTTGCGTACGCCGACGTACAGATATAGTGCCACTACATGAGAATTCACATCGCACGTTCAGATCTCATACGTAAGACGACCCTCGGACACGGGCACGGATTTTCCTGTTTCCCACAAAGAGGCCGTCCGTCGTACACTCGTATTTGCAAACCAATCGTAGATTAAGTAGATTACGTGAGAACTAACAATGGAGAGAAAAATGCTGTCCAGCCATCACAAGGGAGCAGTGCACGCCGCCAAGCTTTGGCCCTGTAATTAGGGAGCGGGAGGACGCGAAGGAAGGCGGGGAAAAATGGGGGCGAAAAGCTTCACATGGGTAGTATGTAACGTAACCTAGCTTCTTAGCGTAGGAACGGACGGTGCCTCAGCGATTGGGAAATGTTTAACAATTCTGGGCACAGTAAGAAACGTATTTTTGACCACTGAGACTTTCTTGAGATATCTCAGCACTAAAGAATGAAATACCAATCTATCTTAATCAGCTTATCTTGTCAGATGACAATAAACCCATTTCAGCTCCTCGACAATTAGTTCCGGCTCAAGAAGCTGAATATTATGCCCGCTTTTCAAGGTGTCCCGAAAGTTATGCACACTTGAAAGGCTTAGAATCTCTTTGGCACGCAAAGTCGAAGTCTCCTTCCAGAATTCCACAGTATCTCTAAACTCCTGACGCTCTCTTGCAGATCCATTGCCTGCCTTAATACCAGCTTCATATAGCCGCTGGAAATCTTGAGCTGTGTTGCCATGGATAACACTGATAGGTCTGTTTCCCAAAACTTGGTTTTGTAGCTGCCTCTTTGCTGCCAGAACCGGAGGATCTCCTTTCGCGCCTGCTTCCTCCGCCGACGAAGTGATTGCTGTTGAAGGTTGTCCCTGTACATCTAACACGGCCTGAAACTCTTCTTTCGAAAGTGCAGTATTTGCTTTGATACCCGTAACCTCGTAGTAATCAATGCCAGCTAATATGGCTTCGAAACCTGGTGATGGGAAGTCCTCGTGGCCCAGAAACGTATTTTCTTGGTTCGCATCCACGAATACCATTCCTGCCACATCATCGGGCCGTAAATGAAAAAACTCTCTTGCTGTAATGCCTCCTCGCGAATGGCAGAGTATCACATACGGTGGATTAATGCCCGTATTTTTGAGGAGGGTATCAAGCTCGGCGGCTATGGAGGCGGCACTGATAGGTTTTGGAGCGTTTGGTGGCCATTCACTTCTTCCCAACCCCGATCGATCGTAAAATAAGAATCGTGAAAATGGTTCGATAAGTCGTCGCACGGCCACCCATTCGTCGATAGTACTCCCAAGACCTGTCATCAACACAACGATTGGTTCCCCTTCCTGTCGATCGGGACCAGCCACGTCCACATAGAGGCTGTGAGAGCCTATTGAAACAAGACCTGATTTTTCGCCTGTATTCCAGTCTTGACTAGACTCTTGAGCCATCTTGATTATATTATGATAATATTTCGTGAATAATTGATGGATTCCAAAATAATGGATGGATTGAAGATGAATATTCTTGAGAAAGTTTGGTGCGGAAGTCGCGATGAGATACCTGGTGGATAAAGGAATACCAAGTAACTTATCATATTAGTATTAGCTCTGCTCCACTACCCGCTTCCTTCTACGACCTGGGATTCTCACTTTCTTTTTTGCTTGTGGCTGTTTATATACCTGTGTGTTTATTTTGGCCCTTGGATTTATATTAATCTGGTATATATCCTGTGCCTTCGCTTTTGTCCGCCCATTTTATATCTATCCCTATCGTACAATCCATCTATAACCTTGCTTTCTCTGCCACTTCTACATCCACCCTTCTCACCCATTCACCTACAACACCTACTAACCTTTCTACCTCCTCGAAACTATTTCCAGCGTGTAAACAAACCCTCACTCTCTCCCCTCCCACTGGCACAGTCGGCGCCACAATAGCGCGCACCATAAACCCCGCCGCCTGGCACTCTCTCGCTAGGTCTCGCGGCCGCGGCGTGAGCAGTGAGAAAATAGGCGATTCCGGACAGCTTTGTGGAATGTGCAGGAGGTGGTTTGAGGGTGGTAACGAGAGAGCGAGAAGGCGAGTGTGGAGATGCGACACAAGCGCCCACATATGCGCTGCAGGCTGGGTAGGTGTGAGTAAATGAGAGACAAAAGCACGGGGAGGACGTACAGCGACGGTTCCGCCGTTTATCATGAGATCATAAACCGTGCGGATAGCTACGAGTGAGGGATAGGACATGAAAGTCGTGTAGATGAGTGGGCGTGCATAGTTAATCAAATACTCTCGCGTTAGTGGCGAGCAGAGCATAATCGCTTCACGACATCATCAGCTCAGGGGAACGGCAGTTCGCTGGCGGAGTAAGAACATACCTCCATTACACGCCAGAGCCTTTCCAAACGTATGCAGACGCGCAAATACTCGCCGTTCCAGGCCGAGACTACATACCACCCCGCGCCCATTCTCGCCATATAGGCCAGTCGAATGCGCCTCGTCCACGATAATTTTACCATTCCCCTTGGGCAGAAGCCGCTCAACAACCTCTACGATCGCAGTGAGAGGCGCCACGTCGCCATCCATACTGTACAGACTCTCCACCGCGAGAAAGACGCTTCGCCTCCCCGTTTTCACGAGTGCATCGCTTTCCAGGACACCCTCGAGCACCCGCTGCAGATCGCTCACATCGTTGTGCCGGAAGGATAGACGGGCTCCAGCACGTGAGAGCCGCATCCCTTCATGCACGCTGGCATGGATGGCAGAGTCATGGACGACTACGTCGCCTGGCTGGGGCACGCACGCGAAAAAGCCCGCATTAGCATCGAAGCCAGAATTGAAGAGGCAGCCGGCCTCGGCGCCGTGGAAGGAGGCGATATCGGACTCAAGGGTCTCCGCGTAGCTGCTGTTTCCGTCAAGCAGGCGGGAACCGCCGCTGCCAAGACGGGGGGGTGAGGAGGAGAGGTGAGTCAGAAAGGAGGCATGGAGGGCTGGGGAAGATGAGAGAGAGAGGAAGTCGTTGGAAGAGAAGTCGGTGGATTTTGGAGGGGAGAGGGTGAGGGCACGGAGAGAGGATTTGGCGGCGCGCTTGGAGAGGTTGAGGCGCATAGACGTTGCGAGGGCGTCGGCGGGGGGGTCGGCCATG
>JPJU01001273.1:0-32624 GCA_000750735.1 Pseudogymnoascus sp. VKM F-4246
TTCCTATTACTTCTCTATATTTCCTATTCTCCCTGTTTATAAATTCTATATTATCTAGCTTCTATCCTTCTTCTATCCTCTTCTACTAATCCCTTATTAATAACATACTCTTTACTTATGCTTCTCCTTATATATATACCCTCTCTTATATCTTATCTCCCCTATCTCCCCTATCTCCCCTATCTCCCCTATCTCCCCTATCTCCCCTCTACCCTCTACCCTCTACTCTCTCTACTCTACTCTCTCTACTCTGCTCTCTCTACTCTGCTCTCTCTTACCTTAGAATTTTTTCTTTAGATTTTTTTACCATTATACTAACCTTAACTACATGTATTACCTTTATGCAAACTATTAGTTTAAACTATATAGTCAACTTCCTACAGATACTAGGGGTAGGCACTTAGCTTTAGGTTATTTTATATAGCCTAAAGGGCTAAAATGATACTCCTTTCATTATCTTTATAAGGCATTATTTATTATAGAGAAATTAAGTGTTTTGTAGAGTTATTACATTAGCATATTTTAGTGTTGGTTTCGCTTGTCTGTTGGTTTTACTATATATGTATGTTATAGATAAGAACTCTAAAGTTAGGATTAAACTCTAGGAAATCTATGATATTTTGTAAAGTTAAAAAAGGTAGTAGATAGTAAGAAAGCTAGAAGGCTTAGATAAAATTGAAATTTAATAGCTTACTTAGACTTACCTTAACACTGCTCTTAACAGCTTTAATTATGTTGTACTAACAGAACGAAACGCGAATTAATTGACGACGCGAATCCCTGCAATAATCATGTCGTGTCCGTTGCAACCCTCGCAGGCGTTAAACGCCAAACGGGGGGTTGAGGGTTTAGGCGAAATGAGACGAGTAGACGCCCCCGACCAATCAGGGTGTAAGAGAGTCAAGGCTGGGCTCCCCGGACCTGTCTATCACGGTACAGGACTGTACAGCCCAGACACGACAATTATGGATAGGACTGTACAGCCCGGACACGACAATTATGGATAGGGACGTTTTTTATCTTTAATTTATTCCTTGTTTTATTGTGGCTTGTGTCTTCGATATTTGTATTGCATATATCTATATATCGAGCAGTTTGTAGTAACGAGAAAAATTACGATCCTGCTACCTTCACTGAATGGAGCATTTCATCGGTAGGCCACAGGGGCCTTCTGTGGGCTCTTCACCTTTCTGTTGGACCGTAGCTCCATTGTTGGCGTCATTGCCTGCTGCCCTCACACTCTGACCTCTTTTGTTCGATTCCACCGCGTTCGAGCTGTCTCTAGTTGCAACAGGTCTGCTCGGTGGGCCGGCTAGTCAAGCGAAATTAACCTTGTTGAGCGTGTTTCCAAAGCTCTCTCCCTGGATAGTTGCGATTTCCAGTTCTAAGGGCGTTGGCTGTCTAGATCCATCGGATGCCTGGTAAGCGCCACACATGTCAGTTTCATCCTCATCAAGGCGCAGATAGCATAGTTCCTTACCGCGTAAGATCCAGCTCCCCAAGGAGAGCCTCCGTGGACCTCGGTCAGTCTCGAGATCTGCTCAAAGGCAGTCTTGTATCCGAGAGGGACGTAGACGATACCGTGGTGTGCAAGCGTAGACATGGCGGAAATCACTGTGCTCTCCTGCCCACCGCCAGGTCCGGCAGTAGAGACGAAGACACCCGCATACTTGCCCCACAGACCTCCAGTTGCCCACAGGCCGCCGGTGGCATCCCAGAAAGTCTTCCACTGGGCTGGGAAGTTTCCGTAACGAGTTGGGATACCAATCAAGAATGCATCATAAGTCGCGAGAATTTCGGGGGTGATAATTGGGACATTTGGCTTAGCAGGAGCGTGCATCTTCGTGAGAACCTCTTGTGGCAAGGTCTCTGGGACTCTATGCGAATGATGCGGTAAGCATGTGGTATTGTAACAGGGATATGACTTTGTTTTTACTGATATATATCGGCAAAAATGCCAGCTTTCTTGAGACCTTCCTGCTCGGCAATCGCCAGCGTGTGGACGTGCCCGTACATAGAGTACTAGAAACGAGGAAGATGTCAACTCATGTCGTCACATTAGGACTAGAAGGCGGCGGTGGGAACCTACGAAGACAATTGCTACTTTAGGCGCCATTTTGATATCGGTTGTGGTTGAGATTGGGGATGGTTGTTTGTGTTTTTTTATGTTTACCGGATGGGATGATGGTATAATGGAGGATATGCACAGGAAGGTAGGTGGGATGTAACGGCATTATATACTAATGTCCCCTCTGTGGGATGATAAGGGGCACGACAAGAAAAACATGTATACCTAGGTCCAATCCACTGACTTTTTTGCCGCTCCAGTATTGTATGATGAGTAGTGCGTTAGGAACTTTGTAAGTGTAGTATAGCAGATTACCAAGAGTACATCGTGGATTGCACATCATTAGTCAGTACCTAGCTTCTTCTGCCCCACCTTACATAACGCCAAAACGGTGATGACTGAACTCAAGTAAGGCGATCACCCGCCCCCACTAGTCTGCACAGCCGCCGGAAAATGTCGTTGCCTTCCGGCGCTGAGGCATGCAGAAACGCAAGCGGCAGGCACCAATCTCAATCCCACGTGAAGCGGCGCCCCTGGTACTACCCGAACCAAAAGCCAATACTCCAAAGTCATTGATAAAAAGTCTCATTGGCTCAGTTAATCCAAACTACGTCTTTGGGTCTTTCAATAATAAAAATTATTTAAATTAAGTAGTTATACCAAGCGACAGTAATCAATACGAAAAAAACCCCTCCTTGGCAATTATGGATCCTACAAAGGTAAACGTCCCAGATGTCAAGGACATGAACATCGACAGCATCACCCAAAACACAATCCTCATAAATTCACAATGTGAAAGCGAGCGCGTGAAATATCTGTTCGAGCGCCTCGTCACGCATCTCCACGACTTTGCCCGCGAGACCAGGCTAAGTACACAAGAATGGAAAACCGCCCTCGACTTCCTTGTCACCGTCGGGCAGATCAGCAGCGATGTCCGACATGTAAGTCCTTTCCCCAGCCTTTATTTTCTTTGGTAGGATGCAACCTGACACGGCAACTCAGGAATTTATCCTCCTCTCCGATATCCTCGGCCTCTCCCTTCTCGTTGACGCAATCGACCACCCCAAGCCCCTCTCTAGCACCGAAGGCTCCGTCCTAGGACCTTTCCACAGCCACGAAGCTGAGACCGTCCCCTCCGGCGGCGACATCTCGTCTGACCCCAAAGGCAAGCCCTGCCTTGTGCTCTGCACCATTAAAGACCCGTCCGGAGCGCCGATCGAGGGCGTCAAAATCGACATCTGGGAGACTGACAGCAGCGGGCACTACGATGTACAGTATGCGGAGCGAGATGGCCCCGATGGGCGCTGTGTCATGACGAGCGATGAGGAAGGCAGATTCTGGTTCAAGGCGATCGTGCCGGTCAGTTATCCGATACCGCATGATGGGCCGGTGGGAAAGCTGCTCAAGGTCCTGAAAAGACATCCGTGGAGGCCGGCACACATGCATTTTATGTTTGAGAAGGAGGGTTGGGATCACCTCATTACGTGAGTCTTGTCTGCTTTCTATCACTTCATCACGTTGTCGCTGAGAGACGGACGCGAGAATCCTCAAGTATAGCGTGGGCTGATCTTCTATATATGTAGGGCATTATATATCCATCCCGACCCTTATCTCACATCCGACGCCGTCTTCGGGGTGAAGGACTCCCTGATCGAAAGACTTGGAAGGGTCTCCGCGGAGCAGGCAAAGGAGTACGATGTTCGAGAAGGCACGGCGCTGATATCGCGTGATTTCGTACTGGTGTCGGACGACGAGACGCAGCGATTGAGGGATGGCAATGCACTGGCGGCGATGGCGGATTTGTTTCCAGGTAAGAAGGTTAAGCTGCTCGATCATTTACCTGTGCCTGATCTCGATTGAGACGTATCATCTTTTGCGGCGTTACGTTCATAGACATCCTATCAAGATAACTCCAAGCAATTGCCCATAATCAATGTGATAACTGTCTGTATATCATCCGTAGGTCGAGCGCGTTGTATTCCAAATCTACTTAAAACGCGAACACTCACCTCGCCACCCCCTATCCACAAACACATCCACGCGAGATATTTCCTCAACAGCCATTCTATCCCCCTCTAAACATCTCCCTCTCAGCTGACCAAGCCCCGCGCCTAGGCTGCGCACTGACTTCTCACGGGTGAGGAGCAGCCAGCCGAGTTACTCAGTCAAGTCTCGAGTAATACTAGTCTAAGTAATCCTTACCCGCCATAGGTCTGGCACCTCATTTATGTCACGTGCTGGTTAAATATTTTGAAATGATCATCGTCTGGGCTCTCACCCACACACCTACGCTATAGCACGGCGCTAGCAACCCCACCTTCTGCCCACTAGCGTTCAGCCACGAGGAAAGCCACCCGGTTTCGCGGGGTCCCCGGAAGCATCTAGGCAGCATGCCGGCATTTCTCGGCGCCGGACGTGCTTCTGACAGGACCTGGCCATATGCCCGGACTCGTACTTTGGTGCTCGATACCGGCGCTATGCTTCAGAGATGCGATAGATCGTTAATTTCCACAATGAGTGCGGAGATGGCCGACGGATACGGGATGCTAGGGCGGCCAAGCAAGAAAACGCCGTCTGGGTGTGGGGAGGGCGGGCATGCTGGTACCGGAGGAAGTTCACGGTGTAGTGTTGTGGATATGGTGTACGAGCCTGGTAGTTACGCCATGTAGCGAGAGTGCTCTGTTGCCTGCCTACGGCTTGCTGTCTGCGTCTCGTTACTTGTCGCCGCATAGCTCTGTGGCGGAGAAGTATGGGCGATGTACCACTGTTGAATGTGTTTAGAGATACCATCGCTTTTACCACGGGGTACAAGCCTTGTTTATCAGAGCCTCCAATCCTTGGCGGACTTGTGCGACGCGACGACAATAATTGGACTATAGCCCATACATCATTTGTATCACGCATTTCTTACGCCAATCAACCATGGCACTGGCCGCATCGCAAGAAGTCACGCCCTAGAGGATAGTGAGGGATAAGGGAATGAACCAGAGAGCGAATGTCTCCGTTTAGCCTATAATTCCGGATTGTAAAGCTGAGTATAAATATGTGTCATTTTGTTGAGATGGTTAATAAAATTTCTGTTCTCTGAATCTCTACACAAACAAAGACTGTTTCTGTTTGGTTGCTATTATCCACCATTAAATCCTCTTACATCATATGCCAAGTCTCGGGAAAAGATATATATCAATAACCGAAGTAGCATCATTAATAATGCACAGAATATTCCTCTAATTCGTCTTGAATTGTGGTTGCCCAGCCCAAGCCCGCAGCTTCTTTCCATATCGTTGCAGGGTTAATATGATGAAGAATCCCGCAGCGCAGATACCGGCTTGAGTGCCGAGAGATTTCCTGGTGCCTTGCTCGTTGGCCCAGGTGACCTTTTTTTCACAATTAGTTTTTGGAACTGAAAGTGAGAATTCGCGTCATTAGTACCTGGAAGTATGAAATAATAAAGCCACCCGCAGTACGTGCAAAGTTAACCCATGATGCGACTTCTCCCGAGGCCTGGAAAGAGATGTTAGCCCCTGAAAAGGAATTGTGGGAATGGTTTGCCGTTTCACCTCGGGATACGAGTCTAAGTTGTAAGCGTTGACGCCGACAGTGGTAATCATAACGCCAAAAACTTACAGTCCCCATCCAACGGAGGTAACCATATAGTGATATTTCTCCTCCAAGCAAAATCCGAGAAGAACCAAACCCGCAATAATGAATGGTGTGCTGACCCAGATAACGTTGAGACGTGCCTCGGGCTCGAAAATGCCATGGTTGCGTTTCATCGACAGCCGAGCGACGAAGTCATGGAGCCAATGCCCGGTCAATTCCCCAAGAAGGGCGGCGACGACGGGAGTGAAGTAAAAAAACCCTGTGGTGATTAGCAATGCAGGCGGAAGGAACCCTAGGTTGTGCTTACCAATCTGCTTAGGTCCAAAGCTGTACAATGGAGTCAGGAAGATTGAGAGTGTGGTGTTAATGCCCACAACCCAGGCAAATGTAAGCATATAGTAAATGACGGTCAAGAATACCGGTAGCTTGCTGATGACGATGAAAGGTCGTAGGAGAGCTTGGCTGATGGTGTTGCGATGCCTACGACCCCTCCATTGAGCGATGCCGAGCATGCGGCTGATGTGAGAGCTGCGGGTCGGTTGCGCGTCTATAGGAATTTGGCGATCGTAGTATGTTTCGTCCGCGAATATCATGATCAAAATAAGGCAGAGGCCAGTCATTATAGTGTAGAGACCGAATGCCCACTGCCATTCGACGGTACTAATAATGAACGCTGTGAACATGGGTCCGAAGTAAGGCGAGAGAATGATGAATGCCGACCAGATGTTGATTTTTCGGGCGTGTTCATGGAAGAAGTACATGTCCTTGATGAACATGAGCCCACCACCTTGCGCCACGGTTGAGAAGAAGCCGTTGAGGATACGAGCGGCCATGAAGGAAGGAAAGGTCGTTGCTGCTGCACACCAGGCCGCAGTTCCTACAGCCAAGGCGATAAAGTAGAAGAGAACCGGATATCTTCCAAAGTATGCAGAGAGAGTAACTGCTACCACACCACCAGCGCCGAGCATGAACACGTTGCCCACTTGAGAGTGGTTGACCTCGTCTGGAGTCATACCCCAGGCTCTGAGCATACCATTAGGACCGGCATGTAGACAAGTAGCTGTCAAGGCAGGACGGCAAATGCTTACGTAGCTTGAGGCAAAAGAGTGACAGCACCAACAGCAGATCCGAAATCTGGCAGGAAAGCTATACAAAGTCAATGCCGTGGACTAAAACCTCTCTAGCAAATACTGGTCATACCAGTACAAGATACCACAAAGAGAATAAGGTTCTTCTTTGTCTGACTCCAGTTCAATGGATCGTTGGGGTCATCGCTAGGTTGGGGGATGAGGGTTGTACGACTGGTCTTGAGATGCCGACTGTTAACGTGGCCGAGCTCAGGGTTGAGAACGTAGCCCTCAAGCTCACCGAGCTTATCTAGGTCGACGATGCTTTCGACATGGTTGGTCAAATTGTCATCTGCACTGTGAGCAAAGCCTTTTCCGTCGTAGGACATAGCGGTGTTATAGGATCGTTTCTCGTTTCTAGAATTGGATACGCTGCGTCGAAGAAGGGCGAGGGGGGAAATTTGATAAGATTAATGCACAAATGCTTAAAGGAAAAAAGGGAAGAATGTTGATGACTTTCTGGGGTTCCCTCAGATGCGTTTAAAAGAATGAGCCGAAGAGTGAGGAGGAATGGGTCCCATGATCTAGAAGGCGCGGGGACCCCGCACGACACTTCTGATGGTTAATGCGTTGGACGTGGCTAGTTGGGAGATATTTACACAGCTTGTCTCGAGAAGTGTTAGACAATGTACCCACTCGCCCGACTCCCCGCATTTTAGATATCTACCTTAATGCTGTACTTACATCAATGCTGACATTTGTGCCTGAGTGTCCGGAAGGCAACAAGTTTCTAACCTGTTGCGGGGTTTACCACCGGCAGCGCTAGACACACTTGCCGGGCGATTGAAGCTCCGTCTCCAGAATCGTCAGACTCGCAGCCAATAGCCATCTGGGCAAATGAGCCACAAAATGCGAAAGATGGAGACGCCGAATATGTTACTACGGAGTACGACTCCATAGGAAAAGCTTGGCCGGAAGGAATTGATGGCCAGGCCGGGATCGCAACGGTGTAACTGCCGATTGACGGACGAGTGAGAGTCGGGAAGGAAGGCCTGACCGCAACGTCTACCTGTACTGTACATCCGGACTAAGCACATATCCGACAGGCCATGGTTCATCGACCCTTCAGTTTCGCGGATATCTGCTTTGCAACTTTCCGGGGAACTGTGGAGTTTTAAAATTCACAGGTTAGCTATGATAAAGCGCGTCGCGCACAGGAGCTGTTAAAGATCTCACCGACAACTACTCTTTTGTTTTTGTTTTGACGAATCAACCTTCCTTCTGCTGGCCTTGCTGTTCTCATATTGTAGCACTTCTATTAGACTCTGCAAAATCCTACAATGCCAGTCTTCACTGAGACATCAAGCTCATGGCGCGATCTTCGCATTTTGCCTTCCTTTGCACCTCCCCTTCCTCGGCTGACCCCGCCGTTGGTAAGAAATGAAGCCGAGGAAGCAGAAAGATACGAAGTTGTTGTGATCGGAGTAAGTCAAAAGCTGAGGATGTACCGTGGCAGCTCGGCTGACGCAACCAACCCCTAGGCAGGACCAGCGGGCCTGTTTCTCACTACTTTACTCGCCCGTTATGGACTGTCTGACGAGTCTATGATCTGCTTCGATTCTAAGCCTGGAACCTTGAAAGCTGGTCAAGCTGATGGTCTCCAACCGCGCACACTCGAGGTCTTTCAAAGTCTCAATCTCGCAGCCGAAATATTAACAGAGAGCTGTCATATGACAGAGGTAGCTTTCTGGAACCCTAAAAGCAACTCGGCCGACGCTCTGACAAATGGATTCAACGGTGCCAAAGCAACCGAAGCTCGCAGTAGAGGCATTGAGCGGACCTCGTTTGTACCAGACGTTGTGGTTGATGCAAGATTCAAGCATGAAATAACCATTCACCAAGGGCGCATTGAGCGAATCTTGGATGAGAACCTTCGCCGATACTCGAAACAAGGAATTATTCGCTCTACCGACTTCGAGCATTTTGAAATAGACGCAGCTTCTGATCCAGAGTACCCTGTCAAGATCACGCTTAGTTCCCCGATAGATGGAGCAAATAAAGATTCCAACGCAGCGGGCCGGACTGTCCGATCCAAATATCTGGTAGGAGCAGATGGTGCACATTCGCGTGTCCGTAAAAGCATGGGTTTGAAGCTTGAGGGAGAGACAACAGACCATATTTGGGGAGTATTAGACTTCGTCTGCGACACAGACTTCCCCGACGTTCGAAAACGTTGCGCAATCCATTCCGATGCAGGATCCGTTATGATCATCCCGAGGGAAAGAATAGCCACTGGCGAGTACCTCACTCGGCTATATGTACAAATCAAGGAAGAGATACCGACAGACGTCAATGAGAATGTGGAAGAAGAAAAAGCTCACAAGGCCAGCGCGAAACAACGTCGATCTGCTATAACCTATCAGTCTATTCTGTCGCAGGCTGAGAAAGTCATGAACCCATACAAGATTGCCGTGAAGGCTGGTACTGAGCCAGATTGGTTCGCTGCGTACCAAATTGGTCAGCGAATGACACCAGAATTTACCATGAAAGATGCCGAGGGTATTGAGCGAGTATTTATTGTCGGTGATGGTAAGCTGCAGTTGCCATAAATGTACATCATCTCCTTTCGGCTAATAATTTGCAAGCTTGCCACACACACAGTCCAAAAGCCGGCCAAGGTATGAATGTTTCCATGATGGATTCCTACAATCTGTCATGGAAGCTCGTACACAACATCAACGGGCTCTCACCAAAGACTGCGAAGCAGTCCGATCCAATTCTCTCCACATTCGGCGAAGAACGCTTGACCACAGCTAGGCATCTTATTGATTTTGACACCAAGTTTTCCTCCATGTTCTCTGGCCAGATTTCTGAAGTGGAGGCTACAGAGGTTGGAGGCCTGACTCACGATGACTTTCTTAAGATATTCCTGGATGGAAGCGGCTTCACAAGCGGCTGTGGTATTGAGTACCTAGAAAGCCGACTGGTGAGAAGCTCCTGCATGACTGAGGCGGGGAAAACTTTGATAGCAGGCATAGACTACTTAGGAGGTACATTGAAGGCTGGAAGACGAGTCAACGACAGCATAGTGACCAGATATGCGGATGCAAATCCCCGGCATCTCCAAGATGGTGAGTGCAAGCATATCAATTCCATTATGTTTCATTTCGTAGCAACTAACGAAATGCTAGAACTTTCATCGATCGGACGATACCGCATACTTGTTTTTACAGCGCGAGACCTCACCTATACTGGAGGCTCATCAGCAGATTGCCTCGTTCAAGTATGCGACTCCATCATACCTCAATACCCTATAGGAGTATTAGAACTTCTCATCCTGTATCCTCCGCGCGAGAATCGATTCGAATGGGTTGACATTCCCAAGTGCGTGAAACGAGATGCAGAAATGAGAATTTTTGGTGCTACTGAGGAGGTGTATAAAAAGTACGGTGTAGACACAGCAAGGGGAGCCGTAGTTGTGGTTAGGCCAGATGGCTATGTGGGAACTATATGTGCAATCGAGGATGGTGAGGGGCTTACGAGTTACCTGGATGACTGTCTTGTGCGCGTGGAAAAGACAGACGCGAGTGCATAAGGGAACAACGCGCATGACTGTATCACTGAGTAGTTAACATTGCAATTGGATAGATGAATAATACATATTTCTCGATCAACTCAGCATTGCCGTGAAAGCTGTCGGTTTGTATTAACAGCCTCGCTTCGCTGTGGTTTCCGACACAAATCGTGTTGGGAATTCGGGGGGTTGTTTACGCTGTGGGATCCAAGATTTCAGCCTCCCGTACCCCACCAGCTAGCGGCCCGCCAGTTGGACTGACGACGGACTGAAAGAGCGGTCATCTCCCAGGGTTTGGGTAGGTCCCCTAGAACTCCTCAAATAATACGTAGGCCCATTAGATAGTATAGTAATCCAATTGATTCGTTTTATATACTCTACGGTGCTATATACTGTGACTGCTGTGGAGCCACTGATCCGACTACCGAAATTATAATTACCGGTCACCAGAGAGTATGCTCCAGAATAAAGCGTAGGTCCCGCAATTCAGTCCAACAACTTGGAATGTCTGATGAGAGTCACGTGGCCACGTGACCTCAACCGGCGATAACCGGGAATTTTGCGTGCTCTTTCAGTGCTTACAATTGGCGTTTCGCTGCGACCTCCTACTCCCACAGTTCAGTCCCACCCGTTCAAGCATGGCAATATCCTCATTAATCGTCTCATCAAGGGTTGAAACTTGCCGTTCATCAACGTTCATACTTTAGCTATCCTTTTGCTATCGATGCCTATTATTCACTAGCGAAAACGACTTCATGTGACGTGCCGCCCTATCAGAATCTACGACACTGCCCTACATCTGGCTCCTGAGCACAATGGAGACCACCTCTGCCTGTAATTATCACTCATTTCTCTGCCATTTCTCTGCAGCACATCAGACTAACGGGTTAAATAGCTCCTCCGGAGAATCGTAGGTCCCAGGCACGTGTTCCGCAAGCATGCCAAATGTGCAAAATAAAAAAAACAAAGGCACGCTCAACAGGTCTATTTGATGCGAATCCATTCATATTGAGGATTGCAGGCTGATCTGCTCATTACATATAGTGTGGTCAAACTATACCCTGTAAAAACTGTGAACGTATGTACAGAATTCTTTACACCTTGTACACCGGCTCAGCGGCCCCAGTGTCGTCGGGTCGTGTATTCGCATTCGAAATTCTCCGTTGTCAAGTCCTCAAGTGCTGTGCTAAGCGATGCGTAGACCATGGCTGGACTTGTGTCTATGAGAAGAAGAATCAGGGCAGACGATCAGCGCATGGTACGAAGCGAAGCCAGGGTAAGAAGGCCGCGCTTGCAACGGACTCAGAAACTCCAGATCCAGCAGTTTTACCAGAAGTATCAGGAGCTCCAAGAGCCCGGAGTCTTTTATTTAAATCACCAAGCTTCAGCACTGCACAATCGGGAGAAAGGATAGTCTATGAAGGCAACACGCCACCTGTATCGTATACCTCACTTCAAGACCGAGAAAAAGAGCGAGACGGTAAGGCACCCTCAAGTTCAGGAGGTTAGTCAGTGCTGTAGTGGGATATGTCGCGACCGAATCTAACTCCAGTTTAGATAATCTTGAAGCTGTCTCCGGCGAAAATTCGCGGGAGAGCGAGCCTTTACGCGATGTCAACCAGCACACGACGGGTAGAGAATACTATGGGCGCTCGTCAAACTTCACCCTTCTCGGACAACTTTTTGCTCATGCCCGCTCAAAGTTGTCTGCCGGTGGGGATTCTGTACTGTGTCAACAGTCAGAATTGTCAACAACTGCGGCTACCTCAGAAGGACCTACGCATAACTCCGGACTCGATCCCAATCCGGCAGGAGAGATTCAGACGACCAGCAAAGGTCCACTGGGAGCTGATAGGTTGTCTATCGTCAATCTGCTCTACGATGATGAAACATCTGTCAGTGAACCAAATTCAAAGCTCCTCGTTGTTACGCATAAAGAAAATGCTCGACCAGACACTTGTGCTTCTGTACGCAGGCATCCCCAGGATAGAGATATAGAGCCAAATGAATTCGCAATTACGGGCGATTTTCACACTGCCAGGTTGGCAAATAAGACAGAACGAGCCGCCCCTGCTCACCCTTACAGGAGAGGGACTTTCCCAACTAATCAGGCAAGCGATAATTACGGACGGAGTCGTACTGAGTTGGCAATAGAGAAGGAATACTTGAGACTCTTCTTCACCAATCTGTATTATATTCATCCTTTTTTATCCCAAACGCAGTTTGAGGCACGGTGCGAAACAACTATCTGGTCACGATGGCCTTTGACGGAAATAACCCGAGGCGACTTACATTTCGTCGCACTCTACAACGTTATCCTGGCTGTTGGTTCACTCATAGGAAGTCAGGACACATTTATGGGCTATAAGAAACAGCTAGAACATGATCTCGGTACTAGTCATAGTGACATGTCAACCGCTACCTCGTCTATTCAGCTTTCGAGAATTTTTCTCGATAGATCAAAAAGGTTACTTGGAGATTGCTTTGAAGTCTGCTCTTTAGAAAGCGCCCAGACACTGATGTTAATGGTAAGTCATTAACTAGAGCTCAGCTATCTCGAACGAGAAGTTACTAATTCGAGTTTCGCTGTGGCAGTCGCTGTATTGGCAGAATGCCTTGAAGCCTCATGCTTGTTACATGTACAGTGGGATGGCGGTACGTACGGCGCTTGCCATAGGATTACCGGATGCATCGATGCCTCAATCGGTTGAGTGGCGAAACTCCGCGAGAAAAACTTGGTGGTAAGTTAATTATAATCAACAACATTATCTAAATGCCAAACCTCCCTGCATCAAGCAGTACTGACAAGTTTGCCTCTCATGTAGGGCAATCTATTCTCAAGAAGTGTAAGGTTATGCTGTGTGTGTGTAATGGGATTTTTTTCCGCAGCTGACATGTATGTTCAAAGGGATATGTGCTGTTCATCGGGGCGAATGAGCAGTCTGTTGAATCCATCAAGCTATGATATTTCTTTCCCTGAGATCAGTGTATGCTATCCTAATTCAACTCTATCTGAATATCTCATAAACTGACAATGTGGGCGAGTTTAAGGGCACATCAAACTCCGCCAAAACCAACATTGAAGCAGAGCATGTCGCTATCATTCCAGAAATGGTTAAATTCGCAGGGCTTCTGTTAAGAGCATCGAAAGAGATATACCATGAGGCAAAGCATCTATCCATGCTAGAAAAATCGAAGGTTGCGTTTGACCTGGATTCATGCTTTACAGAATGGAGAAACAACCTTCCTTCATGGCTCAGTCCTGGTTCGAATGCTTTGAAAGAGCCTGAATGGGTTGGCAAACAAAAGCTTGTCTTAGAACTCCGTAAGCCCCTCATCTATGCACAGTAAATGGTAGCAAATTAAAGTGTCTTGCAGGATATCAAAATGCCAAAATACTGCTGCATCGGCCATTCATAGCTGCATCCAACGTTCTACAGTCCCTTGACTTCGGCGCCAACATCGAAGCTTGCCTCACCGCCGCCCGTCGCACAATCAACCTTCTCTATGAGTCCTACCTCCACCGTCATTACTTCCGTTCGTGGCGCTACAACACCACCTACACGATCTACGCCGCCACAATCATCCTATACCTAATCCTGCTCGACTATAGTGTCGTCTCCACTGAAGACCTGCTCGCTGACGTCCACAAATCCCTCGACATCCTAGCCTCTATGGACGAATCACGCGTTGCACGCCGCTGCTTCGACCTCATCAAGGAACTGTTGGAATTTACACAAAGCCACGTTCGGCAGCGCCAGCGGCTTGAGCGCCAGGATACCCGTCATGCGCAATATCCTCTTTCCATGCTGGATCCTGTGCCTGGATTTGAGATTGACAGAAGTGTAGAGGCGAATCAGGGGTTCTTAAGTCCCGCACAATCGAATATAAATGGTGATACGTGGGCGATGAATCCTTCGATGAGCGGGATCTGGGCGAGCATGATGGATCCCGTAGCTCTGGAGGGCTTTGTAGTCGGCGATGAACCGATTGAGGGAATGGTGTATGATAACTCTTGGTTTGGGGCGATGTGATGTGATGCAATAGGCAATTAGAGCAAGATTGAGAATACTATGTCGTTCCGTTTCCGTTCGCTGTCGGCCAAGTGACACAAAGCAATAGTATGATTTATGATCTACTGGAAACTAGATTTGGAAAATTGAATAAAATTTCCGAGTTCACACGGATGCATTCTCCTTTAGTACGCAGCCTGCCTGATAATATTAATAACGAGTTCCTAGCAGTTATATATCGTCTCTGACCTTTCTTACTAGAAGTCGAAACAATCAGCGTGCTCCTCTCGACTCCCACAACTCCAACTGCTACGGGGCACTACGACTACAATCATCTAATTTTATTGCTTAATAACTCACTCATCACGCAGTGGTTTCTCATTTTCAGAGGCGGATCCGTCTTCGCGCAAAGTTCACTACTTATAGTTCGTTGAGTGGGAGCCGAATAGCGGCCCCTCATTGTCGTCCTTTAATGAAAGAAGTTCGATAATTGTACTATCATGCGGTACATTAGAATCGCAAGCCTGGCAACAAGTTTGTTGGTAGCGCCCTATGTGTAGATTTAGCGAAGTTATACGAATACATAACAATAAGTTATTATACATAGACGCAGTCTTGGTGCAGCGGTAGCATTGTGACTATACAATAGTTGCCGATGACGTGTGATGTCGGAATGACGGATCACTTTGTTTCGGAACGTTGGGGTGGAATTGCCATTCGGCGGGGTGGTGGCAAATGCCTTCCAGGCGGGGTCAGTGTTGTGTAGCTGCCTTCCGGCCGGAAGGGGCCGGTTCCGCATCTTGGAAATCTTCCCGGCCCATGGGGTTATACTCTGTAAGCTCAAATAAAAGATCACAAGACTAACCAGTCTTCATTTGTTAGCAACACGATTATCTTCTTTTTTCGTATTTTTTTTCTTTTTTCTCTTTCCTTCTTTTTCTTTATTCTTATTTTGAAATAAAAAAGAATCTCCTCGGCATCATGAGTGTCATGCAAAACTTCACCTACAATGCCTCCCCTGTCCGGGTTATCTTTGGCAGTGGTACTGTTAAGAAGCTCTCTGCGGAAATCTCCCGTCAGAAGCTGACAGCGCCTCTGCTTCTCTCAACTCCAGGACAAGTAAACCAAGCAGAAACGTTGAAGACGAATCTCGATGGCAAGATCGCCGGCATCTTCACTGAGGCGACGATGCACACGCCGACAAACGTCACCGACAAGGCGGTTGAATTTGCAAAGTCTGTAAAGGCAGACGCTGTCGTGTCGATTGGAGGTGGAAGTACAATCGGACTTGGAAAGGCTATCAGTATTCGTACTGGTTTGCCTCATATCTGTATACCGACAACGTACGCTGGCTCAGAAATGACTCCGATCTTGGGCGAGACGGCAGATGGACAGAAGAAGACCAAGATCGATCCTGAAATTCTCCCAGGCACTGTCATCTACGATGTCGACTTCACCATGACGCTGCCGCTGGCACTGAGTGCCACGAGTGGTGTGAATGCAATTGCGCACTCAGGCAAGTTCCTGTAGTGCCTGTCCATGTATAGTTTCGCTAACAATTTTAGTGGAGGCGCTTTATGCTCAGAATACCAACCCAATTATCAACCTTCTTGCCCTTGAGGGCATTAAGGCTCTTGCGGAGTCCCTCCCCATTATTGCAAAGTTGCCCTCGGATGTTGCTGCCCGCACAACAGCCCAATATGGAGCTTGGCTCTGTGGCGTGTGTCTCGGATCAGTTGGAATGGCCTTCCACCATAAAATATGCCACACCATTGGAGGATCATTTAATATGCCCCATGCGGAAACCCACACGATCATGCTGCCTCACGTTCTAGCATATAATGCCCCAATGATCCCCGATGTAATGAAAAAGCTGGCCGACGTGTTCCCCGAGAGCAACGGCGATGCCGTCCATGGTCTCAACGTTCTCTTGACAAAGCTCGCGGTCAAACGGGGACTGAAAGACTTTGGGTTCAAGGAGGGCGATATTGACAAGGCTGCAGATATTGCGATCAGCCACCCTTATTACAACCCACGACCAATTGAGAGATCTTTGGTCCGAGAACTTATTCGAAGGGCGTGGGCTGGAGAGGAAGCTAAAGCAGATTTATAAAACTGAATGACGAGGAAAGCAGACCAAACCTGGCATTCGTACCTGACGTATCACGCTATAGCAGAGATCTAGAACAGGCGACAAGGGCCTACAAGGATATCAAGGCAGTTGCAAGAATAACGAAGCCCGACTGCCGTTGTGGCAGCCGCTATCGAAGGGCTTAAGCGCTACCACGTCGTCTCCGTTACTTATATATTCGCGGTACTACTAAATGATGGCCACCTGCCTATGCTTGTTCTACGACTTAGCTGCATTATTTAGCACTCCACTGTCATCCGCATCCTAAACATGAAACGTGCATTAGATAGTCCCCCTCTAAATTATCAACTACCCTTAGGTTGAATTCCTACTCCTAATGTAGATCCTAACTAAGTAATTAAGCCTATGTTACATTAGTTAGATTATAATGAGTTTTTATAGCCTAGACTTTATATTACTTTTAAATCTTACTATTTAAAAGTAATATACCTAGAAACAGCCTTACTTACCTACACTTACCCTTACTTACCCTTGCTTACCTACTAATAGCTATCTAAAGTTATAGTATATTATATCTATTACTCCTTATAGATCTAGCTTTATAAAGATCTTTACTCCTTAGAACCTATTATATAATTTGTTAATTAAGGGTAGGGTATACCTATCCTTAATTATAATATTATTTAATACTTAATAGTCTATATATAACTATAAGGACCTATCCTTCTTTAGTATAAATAGTACTAAACTTCCTACTAGTAATATAGATAGCTTAATAAATCCTTTTACTAGGTTATTATTAATATACTCCTTAAGTACCTTTAGCTCTTTTTCTAATAGCTAGTATATTAGTCTAAATAATAGACTTTTATCTTTCTCTAAAGGTATTTTATAATCTTATAACTAGTACTTAGAAAGCACCTTACTCTTAGGGCCTTCTTAGAATAACTACTTATATTCCTTATACTTTACTAGTATACTTATTAGTAAGGTTACCTAAGCTAGGTTATTAAGCTTCTTAGAGGTTATATATAACTCTCTCTAGCCTTAGAAGGGTTTCTCCTAGTATTATACTATGTCTATTTGTTATTTATATATATACTAGGCCTCTTATTGTTACTTACTAGTAGCCTACTATTAAGGACTCCTAGTTTTTTAACTAGAGTTGTCTAGTAGATTACTATCTTTAGACAATCTCTTTTATTTCTAGCTAACTATAGTATATAGGTAACTAGCTTATAAGGAAGTGTTAGTTCTTGTCTTTCTAGAGGTAGTAGGTATAGTATAATCTATTATAATACCTATCTTATTCTATATATTAATACTAGGGGTAATTAATCTCTATTATATTATGTTGTTCTAATACTTCTCCTTCTTCTTTAGTAGTAAAGTTAGTTTTTTATATAATTTCCTAAAGATCCTCTATATCCTTATTAGTAGGCTTATAGTCTATAGTAGCTTAGTCTACTTATAGCTCCTAGGGTTTAGATCCCTTAGTGTTTATAACACTAGGTCTTAAACTATAAGACTTATAGAGGTTTTGTTATATTAGTTTACTTTAATAGAGGAGGTAGGGGATTAGACATAAAGGCTTTTATAAAACATATTATAGTATATAACAAAATACTATATTAAGTTAAGTATAAAGCTTCTATACTAAGAAATAACTATCTACTTATATAGTAGTATTATACTAAAGGGAATAGTTAGAATAGTAGACTCTCCTACTATTCTTACTATTCCTACTAATATATTATATAAGGTCCTTATAAGGGGGTACCCTTATAAACATTAGTACTTACTTAGAGTAGTACCCTCCCTTATATATATACTTACAAAAAGGTAGGTACCTTCCTCTAATAGTGCCTACTTATAAGCTTTACTATTCTACTACCCTCTTACTACATGCTATTTTACCTTCTAAGTATATTATATAGTATATAAGGTGTAGGTTTTAGCTATAACATTAAGGTTCTTCTTCTAGAAAAAAATCTATAAAAATCTAGCCTCTTATTAAACTTTTAATAAAATCTTTTAAAGAGGGGTATTAAATCCCCCCCTTAGCCTCCCCCTCCCCTCCCCCTTTAGCTTTAAGGCCTTAAGGGCATGTTTTAATTTTTAGAAGTTATATAACTTATCCTCTTATACTAAAGGTCTCTAATACTAGTAGGTGCCTATTAGAGAGCAACTATGTAACTATGTAAGTAGAGAGTGACTATAGAAGTAGAGAGCAACTATAGAAGTAGAGAGCGACTATAGAAGTAGAGAGTAACTACGTGAGTAGTACCCCCCTTATCTATCTTTATTCTAGCGAATAATCGTACTCCCCTTTGCTACCCCGCTATACGTCACTTTCGCGAATTAACAGAACTAATTCCCTACTCTACCCGCTAAACCCCGCAATCGCTCAACGTGCTTCGGCTTCACGACACATCCTTGAAACATCATCAAGTGCAAACACGCTATACTAGTTATCCAAGGTATTATACATATATATAAGGCCGACCAAGTTGGGTTTTACTCCTCGCGTCTCGTTATTCACCATCCCCAAGCTACTCCCTCGGCCAACTTTCGTTCGCGTTGACAGCACAGAAACACTCCCCGCAACTCAACCTAATCGCTACCATGGCCAAAGTAAGCACTCCCATCCCAATCTCTCCTTCATACAACTCTAATCGCATGCTAGATTACTACGCTCCTCCTCGATTGCGACAACACCCTCGTCCTCTCCGAGAAGCTCGCCTTCGCTGCCTGCGCGGACCTCGCCAACCACATCCTCCAAAAGCACAACCTCCACCCGAACTACACCGGCGAGTCTCTCATGACCGAGTTCGTCGGCCAGAACTTCCGCGGCATGCTGCTCAGCCTGTGCCAAAAGCACAATCTACACATCCCAGACGATGAGCTCGCCGGCTACGTCTCGAGCGAGGAGGACGCTGTTATCGCGAAACTCAATGCGAGCCTGGAGCCATGCGTGGGTGTACACGATGCCCTGAAGGAGATGGATGGCAAGTACGTGCTAGCCGTTGTCTCGTCATCGGCTGGGCGCCGTCTCAATGCCAGTCTCATCAAGACCAACATGCAAAACTACTTTGGAGACAGGGTGTACAGCGCTGCGACATCTCTGCCCACGCCGACCTCGAAGCCCGACCCCGCGATTTACAACTTTGCTGCCCAGCAGTTGGGGAAGAAACCGGAGGAGTGCGTGGCCTTTGAGGACAGCAAGAGCGGGACACTCAGCGCCGTTCGGGCTGGAATCCCCGTTGTGGGCTACGTAGGAAGCTACGACGAGGATGAGCGGGAGAAGATGACAGCGGTGCTCAAAGAGAATGGCGCAAAGGTTGTCATGCAGCACTGGAACGAATTTGACGGGGCAATGCAAACCATTGAGAAGGCCAAGCTGTGATACGGCCTGACTGCCTGCTCCGTATAGTTACTGCACCCTAGCTGCAGCAGATACCATGCATCATGACATAATTCCCGCAATTGCCAGTGTTTTGCAGCGACTACTTGGCGTCAACCCAAGCGATTGCTCGTTTTCGCGAAGTCGGCCCGGTTGTCGAGTCGGCTTATCCTCCAAAAAAAAAAATAGATAGATTTTAAAATTGAGCAACATTTTACCTGTCGATAGAGCAACTGTATTGATTTCATCTATCCAATCTCACTAGCATATGCAGCCGACACCAACATAACTGCCTAGACTAGGCGCCAGATCCCATCAGCCTCCTCAATCTTGATCTCGCGTCCCTCATCAATACTTCTCCTGCCAGCCTCCAAGATTGCAGTCGTCGCAATAGTGTTCTTAAGAGTGGGAAGACCCCTGTTGTCCAAATCCTCCAGCGTGGCCCTGCCCTCCTTGAGCGCCTTGATACCGTCCACAAACTTCTCAAAGCTAATGTACCCGTAGCCAGTTTGTCCTCCAAAGTTGCCCTCCTCGTCAGGTGCGTATCGCATGTAGAATGGGTTGTACCAGACAAGTTGTCCAGCAGAGTCGTCCGCGACGTCGTAACCACGCTTTGCCTGGTTGATTCTAACCTCGCCGCCGGAGGCCATGTAATGGAAGTACTGGTTGCTGTGGACACCGGCCTTCAGAGGCGCAGTCCAAGACGCCGTGTAGACGCCTGTGGCGACCCGAGCTGGATCGCTCTTCTTCACCCATGTAACCAGGAGGGTGATGGTATCTTCGGTTACGGGGTCGCAGCCCAAGTCTGTGGCTCCGCCCTTCGAGGCGGTCGCAGTGACCTTGGTAGGGACGTATCCCAGTTGCTGCACCATGCTGTCGCAGATGTCGACGTGGTGGGAGTTGAGATAGTAAGAGATATCCGAGTCCACACCGGCCCATGCCTTGAACGTCTCGAGTTGAGACTTTGGCTGCGACATGTACGAGTAGAAATAGTCAAAGTCGCCCAACTTCTGCGCCTTGAATCTGGCGTCAGCGTAGGCTGCGTCGAAGCGCTTGTGGTGCTCGATGAAAACAAAGACACCGGCCTTTTTTGCAGCTTCGATAAGTTGCTGGTGGTGCTCTAGGGTCTTGGTGGCGGGCTTGGTGAGGAGAACGTGAATCTTGCGCTCAATGGCGTAGAGGGCAATGGGGTAGTGAGTGGTGTCTGGGGTGAAGATTGTGATGGCATCGCCGGGCGAGAGGGCATCAATGGCGGTTTTGTAGGCATCTGGGTCACGAGCATCATTCGCGGGGAACGACTCAAAAGATGTGTCGAGGCCATTGTAGGCATCGGTGATATTCTTCTTCAGATGCTCCCCTTTGAGGCTGTCAGCACGAGGTTTGTTCACAGCAACTCCAGAGTGTCTTACTGATTGCGGGGAATTTGTTTCCAGAGACGCCGACCATGCTCAGCTTGCCAACCTTGCCGCGTCGGCGCAAGTCAAACAGCGTCAAGCCAACAACACCGACTTTCTTGTCGGAGCCGGAAGCTTTGCCATCAACGAAGCCGGTGGTATACTCTCCAGTTCCAACCTGATTGAGCCAGTCAGAAGCAGTATCGACGCGAAGAATAGAGCGTCAACTCACCATGAGCACATTGAGTGGCGCAGCCGCCTCGGCCCTCACTGGAAGATCAGACATAGTTTCAGTATGAAGAGGGGTACAGAGTATGATAAAGGTGAAGTGCGTCGCAATCAACCAATGCTCAAGCACAGGATATGGGAGTGAGATACAGCGACGGGTATGCAGCTCGCAGTAAATAAAAATATGTTTCTTTTCTTTATATACAGGAAGAAGTGTCTCCTTTGGAAGCCAAGCTACCGTGAGAGCACGTCAATCAAGCCCCTAGGTTCCGCTGGTGAGGGGCACGGAAACCAACGCGGAACGCGGGGCAGCCGGCGATGCGGCGAATTAATCTTCCATTTATTTTTCCGGGGTCGGGAAGTCACCAAGGTAGATGATAGATAGATGCCAGGGTGACTGTCAGCTATCAATTGGCGATTCATCGACGTCGTCTTTTCCTGAATTCGTCTGTTCCGCTCCCATTATTACAAAGCCGTTTGTCCAAGACTTATGCGCATTTCGTTAGCTACGAGCCATTGGAGGATGATCTCTTGGTCTGTATATTATTTGGATTCAGAACCTCCATATCTTTCGCTGAATCGGCTTTGGCCTTTTCAGATGCCCAGACGACATGTACCGTTGTGCGATGGGGCATAACAAATATAGCAAATACATCCCGACGGATGCGCGATTTGTGTTGGGTGATCCCCCATCACCCATCGGCCCCGTATGTGATTATTACATAGGCTAATTCGAGGATACAGCGCCTAATGTATTCAGACCAGAGGTTGATCGGGATGAATTTCGCTGGATAATTCGGGCGAGCGTCGACCGCCGTATTGCCGTGCTAACGTGGTACCCCCACGCCTAGCTGCCCACAACATTGGTGGAATATTTTGATTCCGTCGATTCGACGCCAAAATGTAGCTCTAACCAATGACTTTCGACGCTCCGGCACCCACTGCCAGGCGCGAACGCGTTGCACAACCACTTCCAAAACGGCCGGCCTGCTCTCCAAATATCTATCATCAACAACTCGGCACTGCCCCGCCTTGCTGCCCCTCTTGCTCCTCTCTTTCTCCGCTCCTTCTCTTCGCGCTCTACCCCTCATCCCACTCTTTGGCCGCCCATCCACTGCCATGACTGGTGGCTGCCCTTCGCATCCCGCTAAGGCACTCCAGATTTCCAGAGGCAACACGCCGTGCACTTGAGAATCTGCACTGTAACATACAGTCGCGATGATGGATGTGGGGCTTCCAGCACCCCACCAATACAGTCCTTCTGTCCGGGGGTCTTATGGGATGCATTACTACATTTGGGGGGAAGGTTTAGTCACAACTGGAGCTGCGATTTCAAAAGAAACTCTTCCCAGAGGACCAGCGGGCCAGGTATAACCCGAAGTCCCGGTGGAGATACGTCGAATTAATCAGGGCAGGAGTGGCGAGCAGGTGATTGAATTGGGCCCGAATACATGATGGCGGTTACGCTGTGCGTTCTATAGCAATTTATTCTGCTATTCAGCGTGATCAGATCTGCCATTGAGTTATTTTTTTTGGCTTTGCCAAGTGACGACCAAACAATTACCTCGATAGGGAAAGCTGCAAAACACCTTGTCACCCGCTGGGGTATGCGGCGAGAAGCGGCATGGAAGCTCTCGATGGACACCTCTTCCGAGACGAAGTCTCATGCTCAAAAGCCCACGGCAACATCCCACTAACGCTCCCATTCCGCCTGCGGCACCACCTCGCTGTATGTTTCTCCGCCATGGATTCTTCCGGGTTAATTGAATCGTATATATTTTCTGTTATACCCGGTTTTCCCTTTCACATTTCGTGCTTGTCCTTTTCCAATATTTCCTTGCATAGTAGACCTCACCTTTTCTACCTTTGAGATATTGAATACCATCTACTATTACAACATATTCCCAGGTAGCACTACAAGATGTCGTCCACCGCCCCGAACGCTACGAATGGAACAGCCGCAAATGGATCGAGCAATGGCTCCGCGGCGCCCGCATCGCGGCGTCCTCTGCTTCCTGGCATCTATGCTCCAACGCTGACCTTCTTCCACGCTGACACCGAAGAGCTGGATCTCCCCACTATCGAGCGCCACACTGTCCGCCTCGCACGTGCGGGTCTCAAAGGACTTGTCACCATGGGATCTAATGGCGAAGCTGTCCACCTCACCGGCGCCGAAAAAACCCTGGTAACTCAAACCCACCGCAAAGCACTCGACTCTGCTGGCTTCGACCAAATACCCATACTTGCTGGCTGCTCTGCCGGTTCCGTCAGGGAGACCATCACCCTGACCAAAGAAGCCGCGGCCGCGGGTGCCGAATACACGCTCATACTCCCACCGTCCTACTTCCGCGCCGCTATGGACACGGCAGCAATTAAAGCCTACTTCATTGGCGTGGCAGACGAGTCGCCTCTCCCCATCATTATCTACAATTACCCCGGTGCCGTCTCTGGCATTGATCTTGACTCGGATGTGCTCATCGAGCTAGCCCAACATCCAAACATTATCGGCACAAAGTTCACTTGTGCGAACACAGGAAAGCTGACCCGCGTGGCTCTTGCCACAGACGCAGCAACACCGGCGAAGCCAAGCGGATACATGGCATTTGGCGGCATGTGCGACTTCACGGTCCAAACACTCGTCTCCGGCGGCAGCGGTGTGATTGCAGGTGGCGCAAACGTGCTCCCAAAGGTATGTGTCAAGATCTGGGAGCTTTGGGAGCAGGGGAAGTTTGATGAGGCGATCGCACTACAGAAAGTTCTCAGCAAGGGTGATTGGGTATTGACGAGGGGAGCTGTGCCCGGGACAAAGGCGGCTCTAGAAGCATACTTTGGATACGGAGGTTACCCAAGGCGGCCACTTGGAAGGGTAAGCAAGGACGGTGTTTCAGCACTCGCTGCGGGAGTCAAAGAGGTCATAGACGTGGAGAACAGCTTGTGAGTAAGTCTCTGAAACAGATGGGTGGTATCTGTGGTGCATCTGTTCGCAGCAAGCGCATAACTCCTTGGAATGGACTTGAAAGGCCGTCGTACTGTGGATATAGGAAGGAGCTTTGGAATAGTGATAGTGATATACTACTTCACGCCTTCTAAATTGTATATGCAGAATAATGCAGAGTCATTGATGAATCTTGACATACACTATGTTGTAGATTATAATATATATGCACGCCTGTATTTCCGTCAACCTACCTGGATCCCACTACTGGAGAAATTTGTCACCTGTAGCCTCCTCGGAGGTCTGTGGACCCATTCGCAAGCAAGACTAAGATTACCTCTCAGTATTACACTCTGCTGTCAATCGAGCGCACCCATCCATGGCGCCAGCAACTATCCGTCTGCTTGACACGCTCATTTTCGATCGGCTACTGTGGCACGGCAGCCAGGAAGCATCTTGTGCCGCACTGGACAGTACAATCATGACCTCACCTTACACAACAGGGTTAGTCCGATAACGTAGCAGGGTATGGTTTCGTGTAGCAGATATGAGAATAGGCTAATGGGATTATGCTCTGCCCGATATTGAAATGTCTCGATTGAGAAATACCTCACGTGCTTCATACTAATATTTCAAGACAAGGGAAACATCAAAATCATAATCAATCACTGAGCAAAATGTCATCACATATACGCAAGTAGTATAATCCGTATAGGCATTACCATTCATAAACTGTCCCGTTTGTCCGTATATTAAGATGTACGCTCATACATACATATATTCTCCCGCAAAAAAACCCCACAGTCCCGCTGTCCTTATCCATGCCCGTAAACCTTTCCCCGAAAATGAAACTCCCGATTCCCAGTCCCAGCCGGGAATAAATATGTATTCTTTTGCGCCGAGTGCTATCCCATATTCGTCCTTTTTTTGAATAGGCCGTCGCAAACGCACACCGATACCTCGTGGAACTTCAAACACGCTTCAGTGGCTGTAGTTTATACCACGATAAACTCCCCATCAACCTCCCTCATCCACTTTTCCCAGGCAAACACCTCATGCCTCGTCAGCCCCTCGCTCTCCCCCCAAATACGCTCGAGCACTTCCAACCCGGCCTGGTTATTCCCGTATCCGCCTCTCCTCGCGATGCCTCTGCATCGCTCACGCACCACATTGCGCTCCACTTCCCCAACCGCCTCACTTCCCGCTATAAATAGCGGCCACAACAAGAATTTTCCCATCGCGTCACATCCCTCGCCTGCTCCATCCCCAAGGCTCGTGACGTAAAACAGTACCTGGCTCACATGCTGTTGCATCGTAATGTGCCCGGTAGGCAAATGTGGCGCAGCAAGGCGCTCTGTATATAGCAGAGCCGCGTGGCGGAAGGCCTCCGATACATATCCAAAGTCGCGAATCTGATTCGGAGACGGGACCAACGGGTGCAGCGACGCGAGTAGTGTGGACGGGGAGAAAGTCCAGGTCTGCAGCGCGTGGCGTGTCGTGCGCCACTCTGTCCAGAACTGGATGCGTGGGTCGGAGGAGGGAGGCGGGGTAGGTGGAGGTTCAATGTACGAGGTACTTGTGGACGCAGGAAACTGCTGGGCGTATTGTTTGTAGAATTCCGTGAGTATCGGAGTGGAAGTCTGCGGTGGTGGGTTTAAAATTGGCGGTGTATGGGTGCTCTGGAGGGGATCAAGAACAGGTCGGTTCTGTGCAAGGAGGTTGAGACGGCCAAGACTAGCGATGGTAGCGAATAGCTTTCCGTCACACCCAGCGAGGTTCTCGAGTGCGCATGAAGACGTCCAGGGGGAAGCGATCATATCAAGATAGCCACCGTGGAGCTGAGCTTCACGATCATTAACGGTCGCTGTAATAGCATCGAAGAACGTAAAGATGCTCTCCATCCAGCCCCAGTTACCAGTCTGAACACCCGATGAACGCATGCCGAGTAGCTTCTTTACGCCAGCGAATTGGGTCCTGAACTGTGCAATACCAGTTTCGCACATCCGATAATGACAGAGCATTAGGAGTGTTGCTAGAACTGCATCGTGTTTTGCGAGGGAGGGGCTCGAGAGCTGCGCATTGAGAAGGGAAACCGCGAGACTACGATGGTGATACTCCTCTTGCACAGAAGCGTCGTCCAATGGCGTTTCGGAGGCGCTAGATGTATTTGATGGCCGTCGGATGTTATATGAGCCTGTGAAGTCATGCCTCTCTTCAGACGGCTGGTTCCAACTATGCTGGCCAAGGCTCTGCTTCCTCCTCATCCGCAAGTTGCACGAGGCCAGTGCACAGATTGCATGCTGCAAGCTCTGGCTTTCCGTCGCCAGACTTAAAATGTGCTGTCTATACGGATTGCTCGGGCTGTCGATTGCCACTGTAACAGGGCATATGATTTTCTCGTAGTAGTTCAGGTAGAAGTTTAGCCGCGGAGATACATCTGGTAGGAGCCCAATATTGAGCGACTCCGGTATGCGACTCGAAAGTTCCTGGTGCTGCCGCGAATAGTCATCTTCCTGTACCGATGTCCACGAGCTTTTGCTCATGTGGGAGCTTGGCATGAATTGCTCAGAGCTGTGGGAATGGGACAAGCCTAAACAATTAGCACCCTACTTTGATCTGGTGCGGGAAACTCACCGAGTGCGTCCTCGTCATAGTCGGTGTCCGAGACGTTACAGAGGCCCGGCGACGTAGCCAGCCGTCGACTCTCCGAGATGTCGAACAGTGCTGGGTGGGAATTGAGACTCGAGCTAACGTCCGAATGCGGATAAAACATCTCGGGGTAAGAAGTCGGCCCTCGGTGGTCTCCTGACGTGCCGTACATAGAACCGTGATCCATCGACGTACTCTGTGGATAGCTGTCATACATACTCATCTGGTTATTCATATAGGGCACATCTTCCACGTGAAATGGCTGGTTGATGGGAGAGTATTCCGCATCACTATACGCGCTTAACGGGGCACTAGATGGAGACAGCAAGTCATCGCCATATCTGACCATGGGTGGTTGAAGGCGGTGAAGTGAGTTTCGTAGGAGATGGCCCTGACTTTCGGCTGGGGTGGCACTTCTCACGTGGAGGTGCTCCTGGGACGAGCTCCAGTCCGAGTTGGGACCCGGTGAGTGCAGCAGGTTCGGGGACTTGGGGTTCATGTGCACAAAGTCGTAGCTTGTATACGGCGATGCCAACCGCGGAACCTCTCTCTCTATCTTGATTTCGATGTCATCGTCTCCGGCGTGCCCTTCAGCCACTATTCGGTTGATGGACGACGTGGCTCGTGGCCGTGTATAGCTTCTCGGGGGCGGGCTCTTGACAGCTGGGGCGGATTTGGCGACAGGTAAAGACAGGCCGCGAAGTTTGCCACGGCTGGCAACTCCGACTCCCCATGTCAGTTGCGTCTTGTAGCCCGAGCAGTCATTGCCGATTTCCAGGCAGGGCGAGCAGTATGGCCGGCGGCGGTCACACTTCACGTTGCGTTTATGACAGGCGAAGCAGTCGTCGGCGGCGCCGCTGGCGGGAGCTCTTCTCCTTCGTTTGCGGGGTGCGGCGTCACAGGCTGCTGAAGTAGTTTGCGGACATGGGAGTGGCACCGTCATGTTTGGCTAAAGGCAGTGCCTAAATGTGGTGCATCAATTCGGAGAGGAGGGAGGTTGAGTCGATGTTAGGTTGCTCGGCAGTAGCTTGGTCGTGGTGAACGCTTCACATATACGATCGTTCTGACGAAGAAACGATGGAAGAATGAAGGAAGACAGGCGGTCAGTCAGGTAGTGTATGCGGGCATTGGGCTGTATATGAGAGTGCAATGACGAAATATGAAGGGTATCTCCGTTGAAGTTGAGGAGATTGTGGAAATGGCCCATAGATAGATAGTAGTGGCTCGCAGGTGTCGGGTTGTCTGTGTGGTGTGTGGGGGGATGAAGGAGGGGAGTGGAGCGTTCTAAGGAGACAGGTGTATATGCGGGACTGATAAACCCGACTCAATAAGTGGAGAGAGTGGGAGGGGATTTGCCTTTTTTCCCTTGATCAGCAATGCATCTGAGCGATTCAACAGGGCTAAGTAGCTTGTCTGCAGGTGGCCCCAGGTATTGGAGCAAGTGTCAAGTCGGAGGGCCAATTGGAGAGTCGGGATATGAAGAAAGTGGGCGCGGGGAGGGGGGGATATGAGGAAGGGGAGGGAGGAAGGGACGGAGGGGGGACGCAGAATGGATGGAAGTGGAAAGAGAGGAGGAGGGAAGAGGAGAGGGAGCGAGGGAGCGGCGGTTGGATTTTGGGGGTTGGGGTAAGCAGTTGGGGATATGCGGCAGCGGTATTGTACGTACAGTACCGTGCTAGATAGTACAGGCCGTACCACGGTACATATGCTGTGTGTGGATGGGGTATAGAAGTAGTGTATGAGACGGCGGCGGCATTCGAAAGAGCACTGCTCCGGTGGATTTGTGAGCTATAACCGCTATAAACTAGAGAGACCACTGCCGTGTATACACGGTGTATATTGCCAATGCGCCGTATGCAACATCGAGTATGCCGACAGTATAACATCCACAGTTCAGTACTGACCGGTACTCTCTGATGCGGTACCGTATGGTATGGCGCAGTATGGGGTTGGGATGATGGATTTTGGAGAGATGGATAGCTCGGTTGGGGTTGTGGGATCGCGTCGGTGCTCGTCCCTGTAATTACCAGTCAGCATGGGTTCTAGTGCACACGGTATGCACATGGGGCATTCTGTACATACAAGTACACCGAGTACATGCATGTACAGGATGTAGGAAGGAGTACATGTGCAGAGGGGGTACCTACCTGCTCTATCTTCTCAAGGATCGCTGGGCCCACCCGTTTCCTGTTTGCTTAGAGGCTCAGAGGCATAGTTGATCTTTAAAGTTTTGCCTCGCACCTTCCATCCATGTCTCAGAGTCTCAGACCTGCCCGGTTCAATCACGATCCGTCGGTCCTGTGGCTTGCGGAGTGAAAAACTCAACTTGCCATGTGCGTGGTCGGTAGCAGGAACCGAGGGACGGGCTGGAAAGGAGTAAGGACTATCGTGCACGGAGAATAGAGTTTCAGGATTTTGGCCAGTGCTTTTCAAGCGGTAACCAAGGACGCCGAATAAACGGTGGTCATGTTGGTACACGCACAGAACTGCTCTGTCCTGTCCGGCGTGCACTTCGCACTTCAACCCTGGGCAAACTGCATCCAAGATGGTTGGGGGTGGGGGGCCATCAGCGCGCAAGTTCAACAAGTCCAATGGCTAGGTTGGCGCTAGAAGAGGCACCGAAGGCTATGAGCCCGTCCTGTCCTCACCAATCCATCCCCGCGCCATGCTGACCGCCGCAGCACGCACCAGTGGCATCACCCGCATAGCAAGGCCGCATCAATTGTCCCGAGCTGAAGAGGATTGGGGATAAGTGGGGGACCACAAGCACAACGAGTCCTGATGTGCATAATGTTGTGCCAGCTCAGGCTGACGTTGGAAGCAATAGATGGTCGCACGAAGATGTTTCGCTCTCCCTTCGCCGACCCGTTGTCCCCGCATCCTCGAGCGCCATCCCATCCCCCTTCTCTTCCCCGGCGCCCGTCCTCCCACCATCTCTCACTCCATCCCACGCAACCGAGCAGAATCCACTATGTCTGTATGTATGTGTATGTGATTGTGTGGTAACAGCCCCTTCGGAAAACCTTCGGAAATCAGTAGTTCCTGCACCTAAGTGGGCGCTTATCGTCGGTAGGGGGGAGCTAAGGCAGAGCTAAGGAGGGGGAAGAGGATCCCAAAGGGTAACTCTGAGAACTCTGAGAGGTCAGCGGCGCGAGACCAGGGCAAGGCCAGGGCAGGGTATTGCACTCCAAGGACAGCGCCATGAATCTGTCAAGCAAAGTGCCCTTGGCGCATCCCATCTCACTTTCCCCTTCCCGACGGACACTAGTCGTGCATGTATGTATGTATGTATGTACTGTACGTACGAGTCGAGCATGCGCCTTCCCTGTACTTTGGTTGATGTGCGGAATCGACCGCGAGATAGACCGCGGGGCAGGACAGAGAGGGAAGGCGCGACCTGGTCTGTCTAGCTGCACAACGACAGCTTGGGAGACGGGCTGGTAGTGTACTTGGTAGTAGTTGGCAGTTGGGGCAGTTGGAGGTTCACTGTTTTCTGAGCAGTGGTTGGTGGGTTCGAGATTGAGTCCAGTAGCCCGGCGGCCGCCGTAACCATAATCGCGACCGCCGTTTCGATCTAGGCGCTGCCTCGGCAGGTCGGTGTCAGCCACTCGTTCACGTTGCCCAGACCCAAGATCTGTCTTCCCATCCCGTCGTGCTCTTGTGCCTGGTTGTCCTCGGCGATGGAGGGGACGCGGCTGCAGCGCCATGATTGACAGAACAGATGGTCGGTGTTTCCGGTACGAAAGACCGCACCACAGCACCATGCTGCCTTGTCTCTTGCTGAAAATAGCAACAATGATATTCACCATATTGTCTCAAAGCGGCCTCGGGTACAGGAGAGGAAGGACCCAGGCCAAGGCAAGGAACAGATGGCACTCTATCACGCAAGTGCACCAAAGTCCAGCAACTTGTACTGGTCAGCGCAGCGATGTAGAGTACGTGCCACGGTACGCGATATACCGATAGACAGCAGAGGAGTTACTTGTCTAGGTCGATGGGTGTCGCATGTGGTGGGAGAAGGTCGCGTCAAGTCACTGTCGCTCCTCGTGCCCCTATTATAGGGGACTATTCGGTATAAATCAGCGTAAATCAGCATCAACCTGACTGCCAGGTACAAGGTACTACTTACAAGACGACTAGAAAGATCCCCGAATAGTCCTAGAATCATCGCCGAATCATCCCAGCCGGACCTTAGACTCTATTCAGTGTTATAGCGGGTCGTGGGAACGTTACATGTCTTTTTGCTGGGGGACAGTCTCTAGCGTTGGGGACGGTGAACAAGGATCAAGGGGCTCGCTTTGTGTCCTGTATGGACAAACAACTCTGTCTAAACAGACAACACCACACAAATGCCACTTCGTGATTTTATACAGCACTGTGCACCAGTACTGTATAGTACATATACGCCCTGTATAACCAGCCTCTCTAGATAAGCCTTGCTTGCCACTTCTCCCCTGGCCATGAGTCGCTCTTCTTCCCAGGTATCTTCATCAAAATCTCTCTCTCTCTGACTGCTCTGTTATAACAAAGTGGCCGAAAATAGCTCCTACAAGACCCTGCACAGAAGATCGTCAACTCACTACTCACTCTCCTTGAGATCCGAAACTACGCACCAACCCGCTAATCTCACTATCTTTCTGCTTAAAATAATGCAGTCAGTACTGCACGGTCAGTATAGTGGGCACTGGAACTGTGCGCTGGGCTACAAACAAGGAGGGGTATGGAGCACGGACAGGCTTGTACCTGTCGAGAACTCACCTTCCTACCCTGGCATTCCAAAGCGCGACTATTCCGCATTGAATCACTCGCGGAATCCCGCTAATGTGGACATGGCGCGTCGACGTTGCCAAGGGTAAGAAGGGTTCCGGTGGTGGAAATGGAACACCTCTCTACCCATAACTCTAACATACGTCCAGCGCAATGCCAGCGTTTTCCTCGCCGTCAGCCCAAGTGAGTCGCCGCGATGTTGCGTTGCGTTGACTGGGACTGCTACTTTACACCAGATTTGAAATAATAAGACCGAGGCCCTGGGAAAGGCCGCGTCCGTGTGGTGGTGCTGATGGTGGGTGGCGCGACAACTGCGAGATCGACTTACCCGTCCAAGTGGCGCTGGCGCTGTAGGGGTATTGGCAGTGCGCCAGCGATGGCGGGGGCTTGGAAAGGCGAGGGACCGTTGGAGGAGGGTGAAAGGGGGTGGGGGGAAGCAATGTACTCTACCTTAGGGTACCGCTCACTGACAGGTAAAGTGCAGGGGATACCATTTTCTATCATCCCAGACACGATGCGCTGGGCCATATGCTATCTATCTGTCAGATGCTTCCTCATCCTCCATCGTCTATGTATTTTCACCTCTCTCTTCTGCCGGATCTCCACGCGGCCCGTCAATTTCTTCCCTTACTCTAGAAGGGACGGGTCCATGGAGACGGCGTGGATCGATCCCACAGCAGTTTTGCATTGTCACTGCCCCAAATATGTGAACCCCAGTTCCCCGTGGTCTCACCGACACCCTCTCATCCTCGCCGCCACGGGCCACAGTCCCACCGCATCGCGCATGGTAGGCGGCCGTACTAGTGCCGCCACGCCAACGCCACAGAATTC
>JPJU01001275.1:0-12395 GCA_000750735.1 Pseudogymnoascus sp. VKM F-4246
GGCGCTCCACCACACCCCCGGCGCCTCCTACGGCAAGCCGCAATCGCCCAACCACGACGAGATGATGAGATACACAAAGGAGGAGTTCATCCCGATGTGGCTGGCTGTCACGTATCTGGGCAGCAACCTCATTCTCAATGCGCTCAACTTTTACTGGTTTGCGAAGATGATCGATGCGCTGCGTAAGCGCTTCGTGTCGGCCGAGAAGACGACCGAGAAGCCGAAGCTCGCCATGACTGGCGCGAACGGCACGGTGAAGATCGAGACCGATGAGACGACAGTGCGTCGCAGGAATGTGCCTCTCCCAGAGGCAGATATCGTGCCGATTCCGTAAAGGGCGCTTGATAGAAGGCTACTATAGTGGCTCGTGTTGGATATGAGATTAATGACGTCTGGCTTTCTTTTTTTTCTTTTGGGAATTACATAATTGAGGGTCAACGATGTAGCATACAGAGTTGGAGAAGGGGGCGGAGGGTTCTCAAGTTGGGAGCGGAAAGGTAGAGGCAGCAGGACTGGCTGGCTGCCTTCTTGTTTATACGTACACTGAGTTCAGAATACTAGAACGTATAGGATCCCGAGTATAAATACAATTATACCAAGTAATGTTATCCACAGACTGTTGATATAGATTGTAGCACAAACCAGCAGAAAGGCAACCTGAACCTGGATCACGTGGCAATTTCACGTGGCAACTCACGTGACCATTTAACCTACTTGTGATTTAAGATCGTTAAGTAATCCATTTAGCGTCTATTGTAAGGCTGATTCATCATCTCAAATCAAAGCTCCCCACATTATCTGTCCGCCCCTCACTGCTAAATAGCTGATTTCAGTAAATGTAGTAATGCTGAGATAATTATTTACAACCCTTATAAGAGTATAGTATCCTTTCGAATATTCTCTACCGTTCTCGTTTCCATAGCGTCTAGTATATATTCTCTTCATCAATCCCAATGAAGCTGTTCTTGTTCATTTTAACAACCACAATCGCACTCCTCTCAATCGCATTCAGTGATACCATACTCGCCCGCATCGGTCCATTGACAGACATTATTCTAAACAGATACACCAACCAAACCGCCACCACGTCTTCCTCAAACACTCAGGACGCAGGCACCTCCTTTAAGGGCCTACCAGTTATTCCTCCAGCAGAGATTTACGGAGAGCCTAAAGCAGAAGCTATGTCGGTTCCCCGCGCAATTCGCAAGGCCTTCCTGGCAGTCCAGCAATCTGAGGGCGTAGGAGCCAAGGTGCGCCGCTCGATCGGCACCCCGCAACTCCGCAACTTCAGCCCCTTCCTCATGCTGGATCACTTCACCAGCTCCCCTGGTTCTGGCTTTCCAGATCATCCCCACCGCGGACAGGTACGTTTCCCATTGCGCCAGCTACTATGCGGGCGGTCTAGTCCTAAAAGCCTCTTACTAACTATTTACAGGAAACTATCACATACCTCCTTTCCGGCGCCGTAGACCACGAAGACTTCGCCGGTAACAAGGGAACCATCGAGGCGGGCGACCTTCAATTCATGACCGCCGGCCGCGGCATTATGCACGCCGAGATGCCGCGCGAGCTCGAGGACGGCGACCCGGTCGTTGGCATGCAGCTGTGGGTCGACCTTCCCGAGAAGCTGAAGATGTGCGAGCCCCGTTACCGTGATCTGCGCGCGAGCGAGATCCCACAGGTGAAGGCCGACGACGGAAAAGTCAACATCAAAGTCATCTCCGGTCAAAGCCACGGCGTCGATTCAGTCAAGGAGCTCGCCTACACACCAGTCTGGATCTTCGATGTTGAGGTCCAGCCGGGTGGATCGGTCACGCAGCCCCTACCCGCTGGCTGGAACGCGTTCGCATACACCTTGTCGGGCACGACTAATTTCGGTACCGGCGATGACAAGACGGAGATCGGGCAGTACCACAACGTTGTCTTTGAGCAGGCTGGAGATACCGTCACTGCAGCCGTAGACGCAGATGCCAAGGAGCCCGGACACTTCTACCTCGTTGCTGGCCTGCCGCTCGATCAGAAGGTCGTGCAGTACGGACCGTTCGTGTTGAACACTCAAGACCAGGTTTATGAGGCGCTTAGGGATTATCAGAACCATGAAAACGGCTTTGAGCGCGCGAAGGGCTGGAGGAGCGAGATTGGAAAGAGGATGATGCATTAGGCTATCCTATGAATGTTTTATGGCGTTAGAGATTGGCATGGATGGAGTTAAAGCAGGGCATTGTACTTTAGTTAGACACACTTCAAGCTTGGAATTGAAATTCATGATATCATACTTTATACAATCCTACTCTTATTCCCCCTTGTGAAATGTAGGCTCAGACTTCCCGTGCGTCGGGACATGACTACAGCTCATCCTTAAAATATACCTCCTCACTCCCCTCCTCCTCATCCTTCGCATCACCTTGCTGTTGCTGCCCCTTAGCCTTGCCCTCCCCCTGCTCCGACTTACCCGTCGTCTTCGCCTTCTCTTCCCGCTCCTTCCACCCTGGGGCCTTATCCTCGACTTCCTGGCCGAAAATCAACTTCTCCACTTCCTCCCATGCCCACTCCTTAGCATCCTCCACGTCAATTCCCGCCGCATCGATAACCCCCCTAACCTCCCTCCCATCCACACCCTGTCCCTCCACCAACGCAAGCGTCCACGCGTTCGAGCCAGCTGCCGTTCTCAACTTGATAGCCAAACCCTCAACGACAGTCGGCGACATTCCCAGTGCGCGCAGATCGTCCTCATTCATCATGTGGTAGTTATCGCTCTGTCCCTGTCCATGGGCCAAGATCTCAATGGCCACCTCCCCGTCCGACTCAAGGCGAGCATTCACAGAGGCAGTCAACTTCTCAGAGTCTGGGACTCCGGGCACCTTCGCCGCAGCATTTCCACCGTTGCCAGATCCGCCGGCCACTTTCGTGTCGGACTTGGAGATCATGACGGGCTTCTTGGCTCGTGTATTCGCACTCCAGAATGGCGGCGGCTTGAGGAGCGGCGGGTCGGCGGCGGGGAAGTACTCCCCGCCACCCACCACCGTGCCGCCGATAATCATGGGCTTATCCTTAGCATTCTCCTTTGCCAGGCCCTTCAGGACATCAGCGGCATTGCTACTTGTCGCTTCCGCTTCGCCACTTCTGGCAGGCTCTTGGGGTGCGGAATCGGTTGCAGAAGACTCGGTGCCCTCTTCGCCAATTATCGGCTTGCACAGGATCTCATGCGTTTCGGCTGGGGCTTGAGGTTGAAATGCAACATCGGTGCAGAGTCTAGGTGTGTAAACCACCATTAGATATGAACACGTCGTCACCTCTTTAATCCAGGCGATCCGGTCAGTTCCGGTGGTTCCGCAGTGATACTGGATCTCGATCTCGCGGGGGCGCATTGTCAGGTCACAGAGAGTGCCGCTCTTCATTTTGTGTGCCAGGTAGCGGTTATCGCCGTTGTCCTGCAAGACACCTTGTATCTCGTCCTCATAATAATCGGAATCATCCTGCGACCCTCGAAGCTCGAGTTCGCTCCCGCCCTCAGCCGCAGCTTTCTCGGCGCTGCCGTCATCGTAGAACTTTCCGTGTGACTTTGCATCTTGCCCAGGAATCTTCTTTGCCCGCCCAAGCACAAATTGTGGCGTCCTCGGGTCGCGGACGGGTGGGAACTGCGGACGGCCGGGCTGTGGCGGTGCGGCGTGGAATTGCGTGATGGAGTCGTTGTAGCAGAACTTGTAAGACCACCAGCCAGACGTGTAGTAGAGGCACGATCCGCCGAGCGGGGAAAGAAGCTCCCAGCCATGGGTGTTGGCGCGCGACAGCTCTAAGGCGAGCGAGGCTTTATGAATTGCTTCGCTGGTGAGATTGCGCTCTTCAGTTGGGGGGCGCGGGATCGAGCAGAGGTGAGGTGTAGATTGTAAGATGAGGCGGGTATATTCGAGAGGTATGGCGGCGGGGTCGGCGCCATTTGATGCCTTTGGAGGTTCAAGGAGATCTGCAGCTTCGGAAGAAGAGATGGAAGAGGGGGAGAAAACTATGCTGTACTATACGGACGTTTAGTATTTAGCCATGCGCCGAAGGTTATGATGTATCATACCTGTGGAAATGCATCGATGTCATCGTGTATGCTGAAGACGGTTTGACTAGCTGATGCCAGCCCAACCGCAGCAATCAGTGCTGTCAAATCTCGCCGCATCGTGCCATATATTGGCCTTTAAGTATGCAGCTGTTGAGTCTTGGAAACTTGATGACCGAGAGCACCTCTATCAAGGTGGCATCTACAGCGGCTCGGGTAAATGTTCAACCGGGATGGGCACAACCAACTGCACTTGACAATGATTTTAACTCAATCTGATTACCGGATAGGTTTTAATTATTGCCGTACAGATCAATATTGTATCCTAAATTATTGATAATAACCCCCAAGTCATCGAGAGAGTCGTGGGGATTCTCACATTCACACAGAAGTCACATAATATATATAGTTCTCCGACTTGCTTCAAAAATGCCGCCAACAGCGAGCACTGCTTTATAGCTAATTAACTAAAGTATATGATATCTCGCTCTCCCTAATCCAGAAGAGCTCAAATGTGAGTGAGGATTTATCCAAGCCATTTCGCCATTCCCTTCCCAAATAATAACACCCGCTAAATCAAATCCCACGTCGTCTTGGCCCAAAAGCCGACCAAAAAAACCAAATGCCGCAAAAAAAACCCGCTAATCAAAGAGTCAAATACCGTCTCGGATCCGGGCTCCGCGGCGTCGTCCTCTCCATCTCCCTAATAATTGTCACCACCTCCTCCCTGGACCCTTTAATGGCCCAGGGCTTCGCGCGCGCCATGCCCGAGTGCTCGAAGTCCACGTGCTTGAGGCTCGGGTGTGCGCCGTCGACAAGCTCCTGGATCATCAGGGTGCTCAGGAAGACGCCGTTGTTGGCGATGACGGTCTCGAGGTGCTTGAGCTTGCGCAGCTGGTCGATGATGTGGATGTTGTAGATGGGGCGGAGCTCTTGCGAGTTCCAGGACCAGGATTTGGGGAGGTCGGAGACGTAGATTGTGTCTGTCCAGGCGGAGGGGGGGTAGTTGTCGTCGATGATGAGGAAGTCCTCGGCGAGTTGGATGCGCGAGATGTTGATGGTGCTGGGGTGGCTGTTAGTTGGCTGCTTTAGGGCTGTAAGATGAGGTGGAAACTTACTTGAGGTACTGGCATGATTGAATGGCGTGGCATAAGCCACCGAGTGGGATATCGCGAGACAGTGCCCATGCTTCGAGGAAGGGGTTCGGCTGGGGATGCTTCCTGTGTGTCATCCTCCTCCTCGTCGGCCTCCTCTCCGGCATATGCAGCCTCGACCTTCCCTGGTAAAGATCATGGTTCCTAAACTTCCACTCCCTCCACCCCGCCTCGGGTTGTCGCTCAAACTGTGCAACCTGCGCGAATCCGCTGACATCCAGCACGCGAACCCTGTCGCCGTAGTGCTTGTGGTGGCTGACCGTGTACGCGAACTGTGCGAAGCGGTAGGTCGATGCGAAGAGGGGGGTGTGGTACATCATGTTTGCCGCGGCTTCCGTCAGAGCCGGGTGGACCAGCATGACATCGCGGAGCTCCTTCTGCTCGAAGTCCTTGAATATGAGACCCAAGACCTCCGTCGGGAGGTTGAGCAGCGTCGGTTTCGGTCCCTGCATCCTCCTCCGCGAGCGGATGGACGACGTAACCGACCTGACCGACGCGGAAGACGGCCTACGCTTCTGCCTAATAACCACATTGACGCCCTCGACGCGCGCACGTCTCGCCGACATGTTCATCTCGGGCGGTATGAGCGACCTGATATTCTGTCTCTTTCCCAGCGCGGCATCTTCACCTAATCCGACCATGGACGGGTTCCCGAGGCCACGCGGCCGTGCAGGCCCGTTGCCATCGACCTGTGCGAGAACGGAGGCATGGGCGCGGAACTTGAGGTTTACGGACGAGGCTCGGTAGGGCGACGAGGCTGAGAAGACATGGCGTGGCCCGAAGGCGAGAGCGTTGGAGCGCTGCGATACCTGGGACGGGTCGTGATCTCTTCGGCCCCTGGGAATCATAATATGTTAATATTTGAATCTTGTGTGAAATGGTTTGTAAGGAAGGGGAGGGAAGTGTGGTGGGGTTATACGAACATTTGAGGATTGAGAGTGAGTGAGGGGTTCGGCGCGGAGTTGTTATGGGTAATATGTATGATGATGCTAGCCTTCCCGTTGTGGAATCGCCACGGCAAATCTGGTTTGGGGCTATGGCAAGAATGTCGGAGAGGTCACGAGCACAAGCACACAAAGCAGTTCAAAAGGCTAGAAGTCAAGAGTATGCAATAAACAGCTTTCACTATCCGCAGACTCTCCTTTAAGTAGCTTTGAATTTGAATGCTATGAGTGAGTGAGTGTGATGCTATGGTGATGTGATGTGATCTGTGAGTTGACGATGTGATGCGATATGATATTTGCTTTTTATACTTTCTCTATCTTATTCTCAGGAGGGAAGCTCCAGAGGGGGAGGAGGAAGGTGGATGGAGGTCTATTATAGTAGTAGAAGGCAGGTACTCGAGTAGGGGGGAAGGAGAGAGAGGCGGCGGCTATGCTTTGTTGTATCTGTATCTGTGCACACCACTTTGTGCAAAGGTGTTACCGTAGATTATGTGTATTTGTGTGTATTTCATGTGTATTATGTGTATTATGTGTATATACTCCGCAAGTATATTTGTATATGCGTACCGTACCGATAGATTATACCCATAGATAGATGTGCAAATACGTAGCACATGCAGGGAGAGACGGAGGGAAAGAGAGAGTCGCAGGAGTCTAGAGTAAGCAGCGAGTCGATCACATTTATGGATCACATACATAACGGACAGTAGTATGGATCATAATCTGAGGAGTAACCTTACTCTACTCTGCTCCTCTACTATAACGGTTTGGTTGCCAATGATCGACCCATATATCAGATAGAGCCCAAGCGGGTCCCTGCCGCGACAATCACCCAGCATCCACTGTTCGGATAGGTCTCTCCCACCATCACACGCCTCCCATGCCTCATCAGGAGTCTGTATATGGATGTTGTATGGCTGTCTGTGGCTGTCTATGGACGCCGTAAGGATGCTCTTGGACGCTCTATGGACTCTCTATGGATTGAAATCCTTACAATCCTTACAGCAACTCCACCTCCACGCTCGCCCGCGAAAGGAGGCTGTGCTGCCGCCTCCTCCTCATAATGTGCGCGCGCCAAGAGAGCCAAGTGACTCAAACCCTGAATAATCGTGGAGACGTATTTACTGTACCTCCAGACCGAGCATAGTAGTTACCAGTAGTTATCAGTAGTACCAGTAGCATCACCACCATAACCACAGTTTCTATGACTCCCACAGTACTGTACTCCTTTCTCCCCTTTGTTGCCTTGTCGCGTGACACCATTATGAACAAACGATGTTTTGGACCTCAACTGTGCGGAGTAACTCGAGTAATGGGGAACGACCCTCGGGGATCCAGGCCTTGCCGACGACTGCGCGGCCCTTGCAAATATTGCCTTCCCGTTCGTCATATGATGAACGAGTGACGGTATTGTTAATATACTGTCATTTTGTGCTGTAACCGTACACCATACTGACTGTACGGAGTACACACTGTACTCGCCCGACATTGCGCGGGACTGATTGTTATGCACACACAACAGTACTGTACACTGTGCAATACAGTTCGCGCAAAAAAAGCGATCATCGGATCACAACATCCCATCTATACTCCATCCTCACCCATCGCCCGCGCAATGTCTCAAACCCCCTTCTCCATCTGGCCTCCATACCCACACCTCACATTTCCGTGCGGAGGGGACGGCGGCGACCTCAAAGCGGAACAGCCCGGTGCGGGTCGATCAGCCCATTTTCTGGCTCTCGCCAACGCTGACAAGATGCGCTTGCAAGGGACCATCTCGGTCGCCGTTGGCCCCTACCCTCGCGTTGGCTGCTAAATATTAACATTAACAATTTCGGGAAGAAAAAAACACCCATGTTTTTTTCAACACCTTGCCGTCTTCAGTTAAAGGGGGGCATTGAGATTTGGGATCATTGCGACCCGACGGTATGGTCCCTCCCCTTTGCGAAGGGGGAGTTCCACGTGGGAAACGGAGCTGCTCCGATTGCAAAGTGTGGTAAGTCTGTGTGTTGTGCTGGGTTTGAACTCGGTTATGCCGTAGTATTATAGCGAAAGGGGTCGCCGCTGTGGGATGCCGATGCACCTTGGGGAGTGAGTGGATGCTCATGCATAACGGCGTCTCCGCAGAAAGCCGCACGTAGAGTACTGTGTGGTTATAAATACGAGCATAACATAAGTAACCTCTGGATAAGTTATTTCGAGGTCTCTCTTGCCCGTCGGTCGGGATAAATGTGTTTTTTTCTTACAGCCATATTTATTCGAGTGTAATTATGGTTATGCACATTTGTCGAGGCGACAGGAGAGTGGTGTCGTGTCCGATTGCGGTGACTTTCAAGGTTGGTCCTGGTATGCTGTGTCAGTATAGGAGGTATGATGGCGGTGAAGAATAAAGAACAGTGTCATTCAATGCAATGTAATGTACACCAACACAGCGAAACAGACGCATACATTCGATCATTGAATTCCAACCAAATGGCAACGTTGATTTTTGTTTCACCGTCCGTATGTTGCGTTGTCCAGAGGATCGCAGGCTGGCTTGTTCATTTACAGCGTTTGTAAGCATCTTTTTTATTTTTGCGCCTGGGCCCAAGTCATACTATAAGCTGCAGAGGATTTGTATTCATGTGATAAAGTTTCAAAAAAAAAAAGGGTAATATCGGCCAGAAATGCATTCCTCCAGTGTCAGTAAAGTGATAGAACCAAAACTTCGATCTCAAGCTCCTATAAACCACGTGACCCATCCCCGTTGCCCGGTCAGCGTATTGACAGTGGAGAATTGTCCCTGTGTCGTCTTGGCCAATCACCCACCTCGGCCACCACGTCGCGGCCCTCGAATATCCCACGCGATAATTTTGTCCCCCCCCCAAACGTCCAATTCCCTTATCCCCAAATAGCGACAAACCCCCGGCCATGAAGAGGAGAGCGAGCACGTTATAGCCCCAGCAATTGAATCTAGAATATAGCTATATACTCGCCCCGCCGCCGACGACGACGACGCGACGCCCGCCATGGCCACCGCGTCCCCAACACCACTAGGCTCAAGCCACTTCGGTAATCAGCAGATGCGACGACCTTCGTCGAGACAGGCGCTGCGACAGGCGCCGGCACGACCGACGTTTGTGCGGAGGGAAGCAGCACCCGTTGCGGCGACTGGGAACCCCGCTGAACCGGCGCCGACATCGAGGACGCGCCGGTATTCCGACCATGATAGCTCGGATGACGATTTGCCTGTCCCGATGAAGTTCAGCGCACTCACCAATGCTTTGTTGAATGATGAAGCGTCAATGCTTGGCTCTGGGTCCCCGATTGTTGCGGCGAATGAACCGAATCTGTCGGGCTCGACGGCCGTGGCGCAGAGACATACATATACAGAGCCCCCAGCATCCGAGCAGATGGTCCGCGAGCGCACGGCATCTCCAGCAATGGTATCTCGCAACCACAGCCCATATCCCCGCCGCGTAGTACGGTTAAGTGGGACTCCTGGCTCAGCATCACTGCGCCGGACGACAAGCTTGTCGAACTCTGTGAGAGCCCCTAGTGAGCAAGTGCCGTCGAGACCGGGAAGCCCGCTTGACCTGAGCACCCCGGCGCCGTATCCGAGGACTGTACGGATACCAATCACAGCATCTTCGAATCATGGCTCGTCGTTTGGATCTAGTGGACGAGCGTCAAATCGCATTGGAACCGGATCGGCGGCAAGATCAGGTACCCAAGAACCGGAAGAGATGGAGGACCCGGCTACGGTTGCGAGGCCGTATAATGCTACCAACTTAGGCAGTGTCACGAGATATGGCAGCTCAACTGCGAATCGTACGAGATATGGAGAAGAGGCTGGGATGCAGAGTTCGATGAGGGTGAAGCGGCTTGGAAAAGCTGGAAGCTTCTTGAGCGGCCCTGCACGAAGAGGCAAGCGGAGGCAAAGTGAGGAGGAGCAAGGCCCTGGTCAGGACGCTGAGGGAGCTGAGTCCGCATTCTCAAGCCAGGAACGCCAAAGCCAGGAGCCGGAAAGTCAAGCTGCAGAAAGCCATGGTGCTGGTAGCGGGGAGGCGGCATCGAGCCAAGAATCAGAGGCCCCCAAATCGTCATTTTATTCTGCTTCGCAATACAGAGACTTTGCATCTGGCAGCCCCATGAGTGGGAGGGAAGCATTAAAACGAGCCTCTCCACCGATGCCTGTTTACAACCGCCCAGCAGAGCCTATCGTTGAACAAGCCCGACCTCCACCATCTGAAAATGCACCACCTGCCCAACCAGCCCAACCCGTTTTCAAGCTTCCCGCGCCCAGGCCAGAGATGCCATCCAACCACGACCAAGAAAACGAGGCACCTCCCACCTTCAAGCGCAACAAGGCACCATCAGTGCTTCTTGACAAAATCGACAAAGTCCCGCTGCGCCCACAAAGCACCGAACTGAGCGCCCACCGCGGCACCGTCTCTCCCGTACGCCAGCCCCTCGCCGCACGCTCCCAGAACACCCCACGCCGCCCCGCTCCGCCGCCGCCCAAGATGTCGCTCCTAGAAACGGCGACTGCTACGGCGGGCGCGGCGACGACGTCGCACTCGTCGAAGAAGCGAAATAATATCCGGGTTAATGGGAAGAGCTATACGCGGCTGGAGATCTTGGGGAGGGGCGGGAGTAGTAAGGTGTGGAGGGTGATGGCGGAGAATGGCAAGATTTATGCGCTGAAACGGGTTAGTCTCGAGGATGCGGATGAGAATGCTGTGAGGGGGTATAAGGGCGAGATTGATCTACTGAGGAAGCTGGAGGGGAATGATCGTGTGGTGACCATATTGGACTACGAGATGAATGACGAGAAGCAGATGCTGAGTGTGGTAAGTCCCCCTTTCTCCAATACTATTATCGTATTTGCCTAACCACACCTATAGCTCATGGAAATGGGCGAGCTAGACTTCAACCGCATCCTCAGCCTGCGCTACAACACCGAAGACGCGGTCTTCGACCCCTCCTTCACGCGCTACTACTGGCGCGAAATGCTCGTCTGCATCGCGGCCGTCCACTCCCACGACATCGTGCACTCGGACCTCAAGCCCGCGAACTTCGTGCTCGTCAAGGGCCTGCTCAAGCTCATCGACTTTGGCATCGCAAACGCCATCCAGACCGACGAGACGGTCAACGTGCACCGCGACAGCCAGGTCGGCACGCCCAATTACATGAGTCCCGAGAGCCTGATGGATTCGAGCGAGCTCCCCGAGAACAGGGCGCCGGGCGGTGCGCGGGGACACCATGCTGGCTCGCGCGTCATGAAGTTGGGCAAGCCGAGCGATATTTGGAGTCTGGGCTGCATATTGTACCAGATGGCGTATGGACGCCAGCCATTCGCGCATATCTCCAACCAGCTCAGCAAGTGTCGCGCGATCATCGACTGGAACTACGCTATTGAGTTCCCTGCTCGCGGCCTGGGTGGTGTGACGCTACCGAGCTCGCTGATTAGACTGCTCAAGAGGTGTTTGGAGAGGGATCAGCATAAGAGGCCTACGGCGGAGGAGTTGTTGAGTGAGGGGGATGAGTTTTTGAATCCGAGGGAGCTGCCGGAGGGGGCGCTGCCGATGACGGAGGAGTTGTTGGGGAGGATACTTTGTAGTGTTGTGGGGAAGTGTAAGGGGAGGGAGGTTGGGGAGGCGGAGGTCATGAGTGTGTGGGCTGGAGCGTATTTTGAGAGTCTGAGGAAGAATTTGGGGGCGTGAGTCTTGGTGGCTGTGGGGGGCAGCGGGGAGGCTGATTATACATTAATTTGTGGGATTATTGTGGGAGATGCGTGTGGTGTGTGGGAGTATGGGGTTAAAAGAGGCGTTTTTTTGTTGTGTTTGGCCTTTGGTGTTCATTGAAAGCGGACTCGAAGAAAGGGGAGTTTTGCACACGGCTTTTGATAGCGGATTTTTTTATACCCTTCCGAATTTTTATATACGTTTCTCCAGACGGGACTGAATGCCTTCATGTTTTAAACTAAGTGCATCCTGGATCACATATCGCTGAGAGGTGGAGATATCCAGACATTCTGTTTGGTCTTGGGCCGTGGATGGGCGCCAGTAGTTTTGAGGTATCATGTATTCGTGGTTCCCTTACTTATTAGTGACGGTGGCGATCAGCCCTGTCTCGGTCCCTATCCCTATCCCCATCCCTACTCCTATGCCTGTGTCTATGCCTGCGCCTCTCTCGACTCCGGCTGCGACTTCGACTCCCATCCCTCCGCGACCTGCGCCTCTCCCCACCATGACTAGACCTACGATGCTC
>JPJU01001280.1:0-12809 GCA_000750735.1 Pseudogymnoascus sp. VKM F-4246
ACCCCCCCGCCGCCACACTTCACCATTGCCACTAGCAGTGCACAGGGAGCAGGGCTTCCACGCTTTGCCTGGACCACAGGCAGGATCGCCAACTCCGGGGCATCGCAATGCATCGCCCCATTGGGCACCAGGGTGACAGGCAGCATGCATACATATGTAGATCAATCGCGGCCAACCCACAGTCTTTGCTCCCTCGTTGCTTCTTGTGTGCGATCAATGTGTCTTATCAATCGTTGATGTCGTCGTTGCTGTCGTCGCCATCATCGGTTCCTTCAACAACATTCTCAAAAGTTTAACCTGACGGCGCGGTCCGCAAGCATATCGCGCGACGCAGCGCAGTCGTCACCATGTATCAGGCCTCTAATGTCTACGTTATTTGCGGCTTCGCTGCCATCGGTATGTCTAGGGACCCCTCGCTATCGATCGTCGGCGAAATGCCATGGATTCGACATACGCTTAAAGGCAATCGTGCTGACCAGAGTGTAACGTATAGGCGGCGGGTTGTTCGGTTTCGATATTTCCTCCATGTCCGGTGTCATCGGAACAATGGCCTATAAGCGTTATTTTGGCAATCCGTAGGTTGAACCATTCGTGCATGTCTGGGGTGATGCTGATGGAATGATAGTGTCTCGTCGGTTCAGGGAGCCATCACAGCTTCTATGCCCTTCGGCTCCTTCTTCGGTGCTCTCATATCGTCATTCATAGCCGACCGCTACTCCCGTCGAACCGCCATCCAATTCTCCTGCACACTCTGGATCATCGGCTCCATGTATGTCCCTATTCCCCATCACCATCAACCTCTGCTAACCAAACGTCAGCCTACAATGCGCTTCCAACGGCATCCCTATGCTTGTGGTAGGCCGCGCCATATCTGGCATCTGTATCGGCATCGCCTCCGCCATTGTACCAGTCTACCAATCCGAAATAGCACCGAAAGAGATTCGTGGTCGCATTGTGACCCTCCAGCAGTGGGCCATCACATGGGGTATCCTAATCCAGTATTTTATTCAATACGGCGCGTCTTTTGTTGGCGGCGGCCCCAATGATCCCAATCAACCCGAGACCGCATTTCGAATCCCCTGGGGCCTCCAGATGATCCCGGCGCTCATCCTCTTCTTTGGCCTATTCTTTCTGCCACGTAGCCCGCGCTGGCTGGCCAGCAAGGACCAGTGGGACGAAGCGATCCAGGTGCTTGCGGATCTGCACGCAGGTGGCGACATCGACCACCCGAAGGTGCTGGCTGAATATCAGGAGATCGAGGAGGCGTTGCGCTTCGAGCGCGAGGAGGCTACGAGTAGCATGCGCGCACTCGCAGCGCCACGCATGGCAAAGCGTGTGCTTCTTGGTATGAGCATCCAGACATGGTCGCAGCTGGGTGGAGTGAACGTGCTCATGTACTATGTCATCTACGTGATGGAGGCAGCGGACATCGGATCGCCTATGCTCACAGCCTCGATTCAATACGTGATCAACGTGCTTCTCACCCTCCCAGCCATCATCTACATCGACAGATGGGGCCGCCGGCCGTCCCTTCTCCTCGGTTCCCTCTCCATGATGATCTTCTTCTTCATCACCGGCGCAATACAGGCTGTCTACGGCCAACACGTCATCATCGAGGAGTCGAACATCACATGGGTCGTGCGTGGCAACAAAGCCGCCTCTGGCGCCATTGTAGCCTGTTCCTATCTCATCGTTGCGACATTTGCCACAACCTGGGGTCCAGCATCGTGGTGCTACCCAGCAGAGATATTCCCCTCGAAGGTCCGCGCAAAGGCCGTCTCCCTAGCCACCGCCTCCAACTGGTTCTGGAACTGCATCCTCTCTTTCGCCGTTCCTCCGATGCTGTATCATATCAACTGGCGCATGTACATGCTCTTCGGCACTTTCAACGGCTTGGCGCTGATACATATTTACATCGCAGCGCCAGAGACCAAGGGCAAGTTGCTCGAAGAGATGGACGAGGTGTTTGATGGCGGACGTCGCGCTTGGGAGAGCCAGCCAAAGGGGTCAAGGCTAGATGACCTTGCCCGTGGTATTGCGGAGGGTACCATGTTGCCACCGGCTAGAGCATACAAGGGTATCCGTGTTGAGAAGGAGATTAAGCGCGATAGCGTCGGAGGAGGGAGGTCAAGCAGCACGGTTAGCCTGCAGCCTTATCATGCGCATTGCGAGGCGGAGCCGTGAGACTGCTCAGTTCGGCGGTGGAGTGGCGGGTGATGACTGGGAAAGGGGCTTTATTCACGACACATCACAGTAACTCGTTGAGCGGGAACTGTGATACGATCCGTATAATTTGCCGGCGCCTCTGACAAAGCATCATCCAGTCTCGAATTATAGACTGCCATAATTGTTTGCAAAGACTGTGGGGTAAACTAACGCGGATCAGTGGCCAGGGCCAACAAACAAAACACAAAACACAAAACAACATACATTATGAAGGCGTATTTTTGGCAGTACGGATATATGACTGGCATTTGGATAGCGAGGCTGGGGTAAGGAATACAGGACTTGACGGTCGTTTGGGACGGGATATGGAACGGGTATGGCGAGTTAGGCCGAGTGCTGTACGTATAATACCTTACTCTGCACTGCAGCACTGAGGTCGGGCGTACTGCGGCTGGAAGTCTCGCGCGTCAGTGGCGTCTGTGTATCTAATGAAAAGAGCTTCAATTATGGCTATGTGGCTTGCATGAGTGTGAGACCTACATGAGCGGCTAGCGGTTCGCTGGTGGGGTTGGCAGGTTCATAGCCCAAGACTATCCTGGCTGTGGCATGTATGGATGGCTGGCTACTGCGCACATTATATACTAAATACTATGAAACTGATTTTTATCACAGCTATTATTGAGTATGGCCCTTAATGAAACACAGTAAACTACATCGAGTCACGGAACAAACGGACAGCCCAGGACCTGTTCCACAAGCCATCTCGCTGAGATCAAGCATACATCAAGTGCTATATATTGTGCAGACCCAGTCCGCGGAACCTGGAACCATCGAAGCATGCGGCAACCGCACCGACCTCTCAAAGACCCGGAAGCAAAGACGATCGGACGTTCTTCCGATACTGCTGCCAGTCCTCCCCGTACTACCGCAACATGTTAGCCTCCGCTTCAGCGATCACTAGGACTCAACTCACCCGTCCCGCACAATAACGGTCAAGCACCGGGATAGCTCTTCTCGTAAAGTCGTAGTAGAAGAACCAGAACACCAGCCCGCCCCATATGGGTCCCGCAGCCGCCAACGCATACCCAGACCGCCAGAGGCAGTACCCGCCATAATTGATGTGTCGTGCAACTCCAAAAAGTCCACCAGTGAATGGTTTCCCCTTGTTCTCCGGACGGGCCTTGAAGCTTCTCCGCTGGAGCTCGGAGGCGGTTTCGACGAGCATGCCAGTGACGACCATGGCTGTTCCCAGGATGAAGGCTGGGGGGAGAGAGTTTAGGTCGCGGGGCGCGGGAGAGAGGATGCCGAGGGTCGTGAGGACCGAGGAGGCGGCGGTGGGAAGGAGAGGGGCGAGGGGGGCAATGGACCACAGGGTCGAGTTAAGGGAGTTGAAGAGGGTGTTGAAGAAGGCGATTGCAAAGGAGCCTAACGGGCGCATCTCGGTCTCGGCAATTCGGTAGAGCCAGTAGACGTGCTTGATGCTGCTCGCGGCGGCAAAAGCAATGATGAGACGTGCCTGGAGGGGGAGGGCAGAGAAATTGGCTAAGGTTGGAAGGGAGTAGGGTCCGGGGAGGAAGGGGGCGAGAGCTGGAACGCCAATGGCGCGAAGGCCGGGCGAGGCGAGGCCATATGCTACGAGGCCATATTGTAAGAAGGCATCGGCGCTGCGGATTCCTGCGAAAAGGGCGGAGCTGAAAGGTGACGAACGCTTAATGCGGGAGAGGTTGTCGCGAAGGCCAGTGCCCGGATGAGAAGAAGATGAAGACATGGTGTGATTGGGGAAAGTTTAGACCGCACTGCAGCAATGGGACGTAAATGATTAGAATGCTAAAAGATAGAAGATATACAGAGGGTTAGATAAAGGGTTAGATAACTGGACATATTCGGACCTCGGGCCTTCATGGATTGCCATGATCTGTAGGCAGAAGACAATTATGACATGGATTATTGCCATGATCGGCCGGCACCTAAAGCGGGGAGATGTCGACGACATTGGAAGCTTAGCCGACGTAATATGCTTTAATACGTATTTGACACGCGCAAAACTGGATAATTGACGCGGTTATTCATACCTGTTTAGGGTCAACCACTGATGTGATGCGAATATGAAATATGAAGTTTTATCATAATTATCGCAATTTTGAGATGCGTAGTTGGGGCTACGCACGAGTACATGTCACAATGCTTGCTGTCTATAGACTATAACTATAGTCTGCATACAGCGTACTACGAATGGAGGAGGTGGTGAATACCGAAACGAAAGAGCATACAATCGCCCCGGAATATTATTTCTACTTCAATGACAGTTTAACAATGAAGTAGCCTACCACAGTCTATCAAAACCATGGCGGACTTGGCCCCATTCCATTGTGCACTTGATCCCCGCAATGCGCTTTTCCCCGCATGCGCCATCAAACGGCAAGCACCCAATCTTGACATCCCCAGGCTGACTAGTCCTTATGAAAACAAGCAACACGTTCGCGCCTATGCTGTCGATATTATTCTTAAACTACACTGAGGCTATGCTTCCATTGCCCTTCCCCGCATCCGCGAACAAATTTGAAAGTCCAATCTGGAAATGATCGGACATTGGTGCGAAGCTTAAACGAAACACTATCTCGGAGCTTGTCCTTCCGCGTCCCCTCTCCACCATGTGAACATTCCCTATTTGCCAGAGTGCCAAATGCTTGACTGCTCTTGGAATAACCTGCCGTTGTTCCTAGAAGTTTATGTCGATATACTATATTTTGATTGCTCGTGCGGCGACATGGAGATTGCAGTATCTCACGGGCACGGGCGGAGAAGGACGCGTATAAAGCTCATCTCCCCACGATGATCGTCGCCCTCTGTGATTGCTGGGGCCCTTCCAGATTCTAGGCTCCTGTTTCCATCTCCGTTCCTTGTATTCACGATGCTTTTCTCTGCGATTCTCACGGCGGGCCTCGTGTCCTCGGCGGCGGCTGCGGCTGCACCGCCTCGCTGCCGTGCCAATTCCAACTACAAAGGCTGGGCTTCCATGAAGCATGCATTCATTTTGTAGGCTCCTCGATCTCCTGTAACTTCCAACGTTAACCGCGTTAGTGGCGACTCTTACACCACCAACGGCTTCAACGTATCCCTCACCCAACCAGCACCAGGCAACCCTCTGGGTAACCCTCCATACCCAGGCTGGACTGCCGCCAATGGTCCCAATTGGCCCGACTTCCTCACCGTCAAGTACAATGCATCTGAGATATTGACATACAACTTGGCATACGGCGGCGCGACCGTATCATCATCACTCGTGGCGCCCTACGAACCCACCGTGCTATCCCTGTCAGACCAAGTCGAGGACCTCTTCATCCCAACGTACGCCTTCAACGGCCAATGGACGAGTAGCGACTCGGTCTTTGGCATCTTCATCGGCATCAACGACGTCGGAAACTCATTCTACTTGGGCGATGATGCAGTCCCCATACTGAACAATAAGATCTTTGCCGTCTATGATGGTCTCGTCAAGGAACTCTACAACACTGGCGCGAGGAACTTCGTTTTCCTCAACGTGCCGCCGACAGACAGGAGTCCGTTGATGATCGGCCAGGGCGCAGACAGTGCAGCTCTTATTGCTAAGGACTTGACGGCCTTTAACAGCGCGGTTGCAACTCTAGCCGCGGGCGTCAAGAAGAACTACGCCGAGACGAACGTCTTCACGGTAAACGCGTGGCAGGCATTTACGGACGTGCTCAACAATCCCGCAGCGTTCCCCGCTACCGCTGGATACAAGAATACAACCGAGTATTGTGTAGCATATGAGAAGTAAGTTATATGCCGATAAGGCACCCAGTTTCATGAGGAATGCTGATAGGATGCTAATTGTGTGCAGTGGTACTCCAGAGCAAGATACCCTCGACCCCTCGTGCGGCGTTCCCGTCAACCAGTATTTCTGGCTGAACAGCCTGCATCCCACGTCGCCCATGCACGACGTTCTCGCGGAGAAGGTAGCAGCGCAGTTGAGGAGCGGACCAAACGTGTGCTAGAGCCACGAGTTGGCGTGGTATGTGGATAGACAGCCAGTAGGCCATTTTGTATTTTGAAATTAGGGACATTAGAATGAGCAATTAATGTGAGAATGAAAGGTATGGTCTTGTGCGCGCGCTCCCTAGGTTCACTATCTGCGATCTACATCAAGGGAAGTGATGTTGAGCGGTGCTTCATAGCAGAGGGGCGCAAATTGCAGTTCCAGGAACCAGTCTTTCTTCGCACTTTTAAATTATTCCAAGTCTGGTACAATGACAACTTCCACCGTGGGCCATTTTGGGCCTAGATTTGTGCACTGGATGTAGCAGAAATTCTTCGACTCGTGATTTTAAGTCGCTTCCAGCAGCTAAAGGATCGTCGACCTGACAGATCTTGCCCTGTAAGTAAAGGTCGAGGACTGTGAACGCTGCACGTAAGCGTGGCTGAATGCGCAATCCCAGCTCTGGTGGGATTAAAATAACAAGCTGTTGGATCGTTTGAAATACGGCAAGGCGCTTGCAGGTGTAAATAACGTCCCTGTATGAAGACCATACAACGCCCAAACTTCTAACCTAAGCAGAAATTGGCTTAGGCGTCAATGCATCGATGCAATAGAAGCTAAATTCCCCATGCCCCAGAAAGAAGGTTGTCCTCGAAAAGTCGAGCCAATCCGCAAGATAATAGGGAGACTCTTCTGATCCGGCCGCAAATTCACTCCTGCGATGGGGTCCTTTCATTACATGACAGGCTTCTTTACATGTCCGTGCAATGTGCGATTGGTATATTGACAAGACCGGCCTCACAGAATTCAGCTCTACCACAGCCATAATGAACTCATCCGTACCCGATTTCGGTATGAAATCGACGATAACATGGTCGGACAGAGCATATTCCCATATCTTAAACCGGAGCTCAGTAGGGAGAGCTTGAAATAAAGTAAAGCGACTGCTAGTATTCATTTCACATGGGTATAATGAAAGCTATTGTTGGCAGCTAGGTTGGGTGATAGTGCACAGAGCAAATAACCTGGGGTTCACCGTCGTCCTGTCAGCGCCCGGGACGCAATAATATATACCCTCAAAGGACGCTTGGCCTCAAACACCGCTGCCTTGAAACCACTCATTTTGAAAAATGTAACATGACGAAGGGCCCCAAGACAGACAGATGGCTTGAAAGGGGTAATATTGTACGTAGAAATGTTTGATCAACTATAGATTCTTGGTCAACAACAAGGCTTAGTCTTGATGTCTTTCGCCGGCGAAGCCACATTGCCCACAGCAGCAATGGAGAACCACAGTCTCGATACAACGGTTATTGACGAGACTCTAGTTGCCTCCATCTCACACATTCTACTCAAAAGCAACATTCCTTGTGTGTTGTGGGGAAACTACCTTCTTACAATATATGGAGTACCAAGCATTGTTGATGTAAGCTCCTCATCAACCGTCATGTAGGTTGCAACTGACATTGTGTAGTCGATCGATTTTGTCGTTCCCGATGACCTCGTCATAGCCGCGGGGTCTGCGCTTCAAAACAAAGGCCTAGCTGAGTGCAGTGAGCTAGAATTATGCACTGCAGTGGTGAAGACGCGGACGTCTCCATCTCCCGCTGTCCATTTCCATATTGACGCTGAGATGACGGTCTCGATATATACGCAATATTCAACGTTGTGGTTTCTCCCAGAATTAACTCTCGGCAAGATTAATCATTCGCCCGACTTTATCCTGGCGTCCGACTCTCATCTCCCACCTCCAAGACCTGGTCGAGGGCGTGGTGCCTTCCACTTTACTCGGGGCTCAAGAATGGCCGGAAGCCAATGAGATCTCTTGTTGAGGACCACAAGGCTGGTTTTGAAGGACCAACTAACTGATGTATTGCTTCTGTTGGCGTTAGAGATGCGGGCGGTTGTGATGTGAGCCTTTGGAAGAAACAGTGCCACGAGAGCTGTGTAAAAGGGAGTGCATTCAGTTGCAGTATGTGGGATCTCAGTGCGGTGGCCTGTGGTGTTTACGACGTTACAATGCAATAAATAGCGATGATATGATCCGAGATTCCACTTAGCTTGAAGAGGGCATTAGATATTATATTTACAGTCACTCTCCACCTCAGCTGACAAAAAATTGGTTTCTGAGGGAGTGTTATGCTACCAATAGGTACTCACGAGCGCCATCTACAATGTATAAATCCGACGCGTGTCGTGGGCACTCGTGGACCCGGGTATGATTTAAAGGACTAAATCCTCTGGCTATATATTTATTCGGCGGCTAAACCTCCACTTGTAGATCGCAAAGAAATACCACGGAGACTCGGCCATAGCTGCCATTTTATGGCACATAGATCTGTAGATCATCACCAAATAATATGTGGCTAAATGCCTTGGCGGAGGCATCTGATATGTCTGAAACACGGGACTCAAGCATTCCCCATGAAATGGCGTCGGGAAGCCACGCTACACTTAATGCCACATATTAAACCGTTTCTATCAGTATACGCGCGGATTTGTGATTGGCATTCTTGTTTATCTCCCGGCCTAGCTCAAGTTGCAATAAAGAGTGAGATTTGGAACTTGGTAACACTCTATTTAGGATCGACACAAATGGCATATGGAGATATAAGAGGCTTCCCGTGCCCACCGGTTTTAGATTTCCTCTAATGTGGGTGATCTCCTAACAAGTACGTGAAAATGAAGTCTCAAGTTATTGCTTCCCTGGTTGCTCTGGCGTCGACAGTGGCAGCTCATGGAGGTGTGTGTCATTATGCCGTGGATGGGACAGAATATAACGGGTACGAACACGCATATACTATCGTTTGAAACCAATTATCTAACAAAGATAGAACACTATGGCATCTCTGGGATTTAGAGAATAATCCTATTCCTGACCCTCCGCAAGTTCCGAGCATCCAAAGACGTTGGGATTTCAACCCCGTTTTCGACGTAACCAGCGGAAACATGACATGTAACTGGGATGGCACGTCCACAGTATCATCTCTCCATGCTCCTATACGTGCTGGCAACAACATCACGGCATATTGGGATAACTTCATGCCGGACGTTTTCCCCAATGTCTGGCCTCACTCGATTGGACCTGTTCTCGCATATATGGCTGCATGCCCGGGAGACTCATGTGAGGGCTTTGATGGCAGTGGCGATGTGTGGTTCAAGATTGGCCAGGTAGGGTTATCGCCAGAAGCTGAAGATCTGCGTGGTCCATGGGAACAGGGAGGGCTACTCCAACCAGGCGCAGTCCCTGCCCCTGGATATACGGTGGCAATCCCGAAGAATCTCAAGCCAGGAAAGTACCTGATCAGACATGAAGTCATCATGTTGGCCAGCAGACCAGCACAGTTTTACATCGAATGTGCGCAGTTGAGTATTACTGGAAATGGAACAGCGTCTCCGAGCGGCGATTACCTTGCTAGTTTCCCAGGCGCGTATTCAGATGAAGGTACGTTGAGCTTACCCCAGATGCGGCCTTAGCGGAGTAGGCTAATTATTTGCTTGTAAAACAGATCCAGGGCTTGCAATGTCGCAGTGGTGGGTATGTATAACCTCTAATGCGCTTGGATTTTGCCCCGAAGTCTATGGTGCAGTGCACAAATATGTGCTCTTGTTATGATAATATAGCTAACCTCAACTTACAGATGGGCCCCAATGGTTCACCATTCCAACCTGAGTGGAACACAACAGTTAGTTTCCACGATCTTTATGATATTATTCCGTTGCTGACAAGAATAGGAATATCCATTCCCGGGACCCGAAGTGTGGTCTGGACAGTAAAAGATGTCCGTATTCTGTGAATGAACTTGGGCCTGCCATTGGATATGTTACCATATTATCGTTGGCCTGGACAAAACGGGCAGTCCGAAATGTATATAAAAAGACAGGTGCCCATTACTCGAAACAACGGGACTGCTGGTGCATCTATCTGCTCGATTAATCTCGGTAGGCCTGCAAGGTACTCGAAAGGAATGTACATATTTGAAAAGAGCTGGATGGGGACACGACATTACGACAGTGAAATTAAGCTTTCGGCACTTGAGGCACGGGAAACTAAATCCAGCAGCTTCAATGACATCATTATATATTATGATAGCAGCCGTATAGAGTGCGGTTTGAGATATGCATCATACGTCCGTACTGTACAGGTCAGCAGTTTAATTGTCAGGTCTTGCCCTACGATGGGGTAGTAGTTCAATTCGGCCCAATGTTTCCCCTGATGCTCCAAACCCATTTCCAAACGGGGGCTAACTGCCGTCTCCTCCCACATTTGTAAAATCTCCGGCTCCCCACACATTTGATCCGGATTTTCGAGATATGGCCGTATTAGTGCCTACCAATCAGCCGTATGCATTCCTAGGTTATTATATTACATATACACCTTGGCGGGGAAGGTCTCCAATGAGGGCGTCTTCTGGATATGAAACGTCGACAATTTGCCGCCTTGGCAAAATAGATGGAAGAATACAGCTCAACCACATGATCTTCCCCGGACTCTTTCAAGTCTCGCCCATGGTCTCGAAGGCAATTTTGGTGAGCGCTCAACGATCCCGCCGTCCCGCTGGCTGGACACGAGGGCCGACGTATATATTACACTCTCAATGAGGCCAAGTTTAATATATGGCGGCCTTGTGATGAGGCGTTGCGAGCACAGATCCTCTTTATATCCCTCCTTATAATGCTGATCATCCGCCTGCCTGGTTGAAAGATCTGCGAGATTTGCATTTTCAAAGTTATCATTGTATACTCTAAAGTTGCCAAGATGAGATCTACAATCCTGCCTATTGTCGCGGCTATTCTAGCCCAGCAGGTCGCTGGACACGCTACGTTCCAGGACCTCTGGGTTGACGGTGTCGATCAGATAAGTTGCCCCACTCAGATCCTTTCACATATTTAACTAACTAGATGCTTACCAGTCCACTTGTGTCCGCTTGCCAGCAACAAATAACCCAGTCACTGATGTATCAAGCAATGATATGCGCTGCAATGGCCGCTCCGGCGTGTCCGGCAAGTGCTCTGTCGTTGCGGGCCAGACCGTGACAGTTGAGATGCACCAGGTACGGGATTAACCCTTGTGATTGCATGCCTGTGGTTTCAATTCCTGTGGTTGTATGGGTTACTGACGAAATTTGGTTTACTAGCAAACTGGAGATCGATCATGTGGTACTGAAGCAATCGGAGGAGCTCACTGGGGACCTGTCAACGTATATATGTCCAAGGTAGCAGATGCTTCAACAGCGGATGGATCGACGGGATGGTTCAAGATCCACGCGGATTCCTGGGCAAAGGTATGATGGATGAATACTTGTCGAGCTATCTTCCCACGCTAATAATGATTCAGAACCCTGCTGGTAACAGTGCGGATGACGATTGGTGGGGCACCAGAGACTTGAACAACTGCTGTGGAAGGATGAATGTGAAAATTCCATCAGACATCGCAGCTGGAGACTACCTTCTCCGCGCCGAGGTCATCGCTCTTCACGTTGCTGGCTCCACCGGTGGTGCCCAGCTTTACATGAGCTGCTGTATGTTCCATCCACCCCTTTTTATTCAACCCCGTATCCCTTTTACTAACTCCATAATCTCCAGACCAACTCGTCGTCAGCGGCGGCGGTTCAGCCACCCCCGCAACAGTCAACTTCCCCGGCGCCTACAAGGCTTCCGACCCCGGGATCCTCATCAACATCCACGCAGCCATTAGCACCTACGTCAACCCTGGCCCCGCCGTTTATTCTGGTGGAAGCAGCAAAGTTGCCGGCTCGGCATGCTCTGCTGGGGCTGAAGCCGGAACGACGACTGGGCCGCCAGTCATCCAGACGGCGACTGGAACGCCAGGTGGGGGTGGGGATGGTGGTGATGGCAGCTGCAGCGTTGCAAAGTTCCAGCAGTGTGGTGGGCAGGATTATACGGGATGTACTACTTGTGCTGTAAGTTCTCTCCGGGATCAATATCATTCCCATTCCTTTCGCACCTCATTTTGCAATGAAACCAAGCCTGTTTGGATTGATGAGAAAGTCTGCTGACGATAACATGAAATAGTCGGGCACAACCTGCTCACCCGTCTCCCCGCCTTACTACTCGCAATGTGTTTAAACACCATACTTCGGAAACCTGACTGTGTCGACAATGGAAGGCTTGTTGGAACTTCAGAAGACGGGGGAGATGCCAGGATATATTTAGGCGATGGATTACATAGCTGCTCGAGTGGGGATATTGTTGCATAAAATGAAATATCAGTCTAACTATATTCTGCTTTCTTCTGTAGACCTCAACTACTCCGACGAAATAGGCCGCTGAAAGGAACGCTGGTAGAAGTAGCAGCATTTCTAGGTGGCATCCTCTTATCAACGAACCTTACACAATCATTCGTGGTTATCAACCACAGCCGTCGCATATTCCTGTCGCCGCCGCTCTCGTATCGACACCAATACCGTCGTCGATTCCTGTCACCGCTGATTCCCCTCCCACCGACTACACCATCAGCGAAACAGCACGCCATCTTCCAACACCCTCCAAAGCCGCACACCACATATCATACTGTCCTCCCAACAGCAAATTGCGTCATGTTTCTTAAAGCTCTTTCCACAACTGCCCTTCACTATCCTCCATCGAAGGCGATATATAAATAGCCCCCCTGCCTCCCCCGCCT
>JPJU01001283.1:0-10097 GCA_000750735.1 Pseudogymnoascus sp. VKM F-4246
GTGGCGTTGCTCTCGAAGCGCTTGAATGCGTCGCCGAATTTGCCGGCGAAGAGGTTCTTGGTGCCGGCGAGGGTCATGGAGGGGAGGGAGGCGCGCTTGGGCTTGTTGCTGGAGATGCTGCTGCGCGATTTGTGGCCGCGCGAGGAGTCTTGGTCTTCCATCTGCCGGAGGAACTCGACGTTGGATTCGATGTTGGAGTCATCGTCTGGGAAGGCGGGTTCGTCGGGGGAGGTGCGCGGCGGAGGCGCGTCCATGGTTTTGGCGTGGGGAAGCGCCTTGCCGAGGAAGTTGGACTTGGATTGGGATTGGAGGGAGGATTCGCGGTCACGCAGGAATTCCATGTGTGATTCAAGGTAGGCGCTGGATGGTCGAGGTCGGGTATCTTTGGGAGGGTTTCTGGGGACTGGGTCGAGGCCATCGCTGGGGGTGCGAACCGTTTCGAGGGAGGGCCTGGAGGAGACGGGGCGCTTGTCCTCGGCAGCCTTCAGCTGAGAAGACCGGCTTCTCGATGCTGCTGTTGGCTGTGGAGACTCTGATAAGAGACCACGGTTCGGTGCATCCAATTCGTTGGAGACACCACCGCGAGGGAGGCTTACTGATCTATGCTGATCGGCTGGCGGGAAGCGGTGTATAGGAGCTGGTTTGTACTGTTGTTTCTGCTGCAAATCTGTTGCGGAAATATTGGGGGATGTCATGGTGCCTTCTGACACATATGACGACTTTGGTTTGTACGTCGTTGGCACCTTTTCCTCTGGCGGCGGAGATATAGTTGCCTGTAATTCAGGCGTATTGAATATAATCTGCTGTGCTTTGCTCATCGAGCTAGTCGATGGTCTAGCTTGTGAGGGGGCACCCGCTCCAGTGCGTGGCGCCGAGGAAGCAAATGCATTGTCCGCTAGCTTCTCCGTCACTCTCTGGTTCAAGTCCCTTGGTTTCGGGGGTGCTGAAGGGCCATCAAACTCAAACTTGGAGCCCTTCTCATGCAGCAGGGAGAATTGGTCTAAGCTTGGGAACTTTGACGAAAGCTCGTCGGTCGGGGGAGCAAACTTTCCGTCCAACGCAGCAAACGGGTCGCCGCTTGTCACGCGCATGGGGGACGGGGCTGGTTTTGAACTTGGGGTCTGGGGTGTCGTCGTTGGCCGTCCTCGTCGCATTGGTACGACATCTGGAATCGCAGGCTTCTGCTGAGTTGGTGGTGAGAATGCAGCGCCTACGGTCGGGGACGGTTGTGTGCGCGGGTTGGGTAATGACTGGTTTCGTTTCATATGTAAGTCGGTTTCCCCGGCGTATATCTGTATGGGTTAGTGACGGCCTTGAGAGCGGAAGGAATATCTCACATTTTGTATAGGTACTTCGATTCCCTGCAATTTACATGATTCGCGAAGTACCTGATATACATTCGGCCTCTCTTCTGGCTTCTCACGAAGCATCGTCGCTATACCTTGTCAGCACCTCCAGGTGTAACTTTTGAATATTACTTACCAATCAGATACTTTAGCCTGTCTGAAAAGACGGGGAAGGCAGGAAACTTGAAGCTAGCATTAAGGATCGAAAGTTGCCCCTTCTCTTCAAAAGGAGTAGTGTAGAAGCACAGTTTATATAATAACACACCCAGGGCCCAGATATCGGACTTCTCATCAATGGGCAGTTTGCGATATACGTCAACCATCTCAGGACTCCTATACTGCAAGGTCGTATGTTTCTGTACATCTTCTTCGATAAGTCGGCATTCCGCGGCTGTAGTGGCGGCCGCCCTCGGCGGGGCAGTAGAGCCAAAGTCGCATAGCTTGTAGCGTTTCCCGCTTGCGGTTTTCGATATGAGGACATTCTCAACCTTGAGATCTCGATGCAATAGCGGTGGCTTGAGATAGTGCATGCAGGCCACGCCCTCCGTGACGTCCGAGAAGATCTTCAATATCTCCGGTTCGGTCAGGCGATTCTGTAGCCTTGTATTCATGAAATCGATCAGTCCACCGCCGTTGCAGAACTCCATCAGCAGGAAGACTTCGTATCCGCCGCCCTTGAGCTGCGAGGCGTGTGAGTCGTAGTATTTGACGATGGGGCGGTGCCCCTTGAGCTTCTTCATCGTCTCAACCTCCGTCCGCATGTTCCCCAGGGAGTCCTTGTCGGGTACAGCAACGCGCTTTAGGACCGCAATATCGGTTCCATCCTTGGGCTCCTGCATCTTGACCAGGTAGACGTGGGCGAAACCGCCCTCGGAGAAGTATTTCTGGATGACGACCTTGTGGCCCCCCACTTGGATCTTGGTGCCGGGAGAGAAGGTCCCTTGCGGGGCCGCCGGCGCATGTGGTACGTGAGCTGCATACTGGGCTGGTCTTGCTCCGGCTGCCATGGGTATCGAAGGGCTGTATGCCATGGTGTCGGAGTCGAGATGGGTTGGGTCGTGGGTGGAGCGGTAGGTAAGGACAGCTGTAGGCTCAGGTCACCGCATTGAGTGTCGCTGGGTTCGTTAAGGGATGGTATGATCTGACAACCATGCGTGGCTACCCCCTATATACACGGCGTGGGAAGTGGAAAGATATTTATGAATGAATTGAACGCTCTAGGAGGATTGGGAGGCTGAGTTTCGAAGTGTAGCTTGGTGTTGCTCTCACCCATGTTCGTCGACTGCCTTGGATGGCCGTGCGTGAGATGGCTGCGGCCTATCACCAAGTAAGGTTAGGCGGTGAAGGGTTCTGCCACCCCAGCTCCTTCCCAGCGTGCCCGTCGTCAGAGGCGGCCAATGAGAATAATCAGAATATCCGAATTTCATTATTCTAGGTTTAACCCATTTAATCACTGCCTTGTTGGCCAAAAGTGTGACCCGCAGGGAGTTGGTCTGAAAATAGAATATTAATATTGTATTATCTGTCTTTGGGGACTGCGGATGGGAGATAATCTTACATTGCAGACAAACAATAATTATGCGACGCGTCTCAATGGCGGGGGATTTTGTATTTTTCGTCGTTGGTCGCTCCTGGCTTTGTGCTCTTGACTTTGTCCCTCCTGACTCAGAAGGTTAAACGGCGTGAGTGAGTGGTGGGTGAGTGGTGGGTGAGTGGTGGGTAAGTGGTGAGTGAGCACGGTGAGATACTATATGCACGACGATGTCTCTGGTCGGGGGAGGAGCAAAGTGATAGATACTATCGTGTGTATTTACAATTTACATACTTACATACTACCATTCTTACATTCTTACATAACTTACATACTTACAAACGGGCCGACATATGGACAGTTAATAGGCCCAGAGCATACAACGGACGCTAAACGATCGAGAACGCTGATCAGGACCCCGTACTCCATCCATAACCCATTCATAATTACCGTACTGCAAATCCCTACGTCGAATAATACATAATACGCACTGAATACGCCCTGTTGAAGTTAATCTCCCCCAGATTATGAGTAGAGTAGATAGATGTTGCTCATACGATGGTGATCGCGATGGGGCGGTTGATGGCGCATGTAACGGCAATGAACGCGTATGATCGCGTATGATCGCGTGTAAGAAGTCACTGGAACTGGAGTGTCTTTTAACCCACCCTCAAAAAAAGACAAATAAGGCAAATAAGGCAAATAAGGCAAAATAAGGCAGAGTAAGGCCAAAACAAGCCACAATTAAGGCAGAGAAAAGTAAGAAAAGTCAAAAAAAGTTGAGGCGGCTGTGACGACAGGGGTGTGGCTGCACGCTAGGTTAAACTAGGTTAAGCGAGCACGCAGGTGAAATTTGCGAAATCTGCGGGTGATCAGGTATATAATCATGGTAGGAGATCCCTTTAATCCCGCCGACCGCCCGCCAATTTTTGATCCCAAGCGAACAGAGAGTACACACAGACCCATCACGTGTTTAAAGAACCGGCACGTGATATTATTTTACTGTGCTCTCATCACTTCTCATTACGATATTACGATCTTACATTAATACACTCTATTATCGCCTTTACTCACGAGAATAATAAAAAGGGTATGTATTTACCACTACCCAATCTATACTATCTATCCCATCTATCAAAGGACGCCTCAACCAAGAACAAGAACCCTTGCTAATCAATCACGTGCTCTAGTCACTCACTCTCACTCTAACTTGCTCATCTCATCTTCCATCACTACCACCACTACCACACGCATATAAATGGCGCAATTATTGTAAAGAGGCTTCGCTCTTCCAAAGAACACTGCAGGCCCACTCTGACCGCAAGGCCGGAGTCGACCTGAGGCGTTGACCTGAAAATGGCTTCAAGGTGAGTTCCATCGTCCCGCCACTCACTCCATTCTCATACTGATAATATCTACAGATTAGATCGATTGGTCACGTAAGCTTACCCACTCGCGCATGAGGACAACCTCGCATTCCCCTCTCTGTGTACTAATACCATCTAGGCTACTGGAAACAGGAAGCACCCCCTTGATCAGAAACACCGCAGCCCAGCAGCTCGCAGATGTCCAGAAGGCCCACCCGGATGACCTCTTCAGCTTACTGTCCAGGGTCGTCCCATACCTGCACCACAGGACATGGGAGACCCGAGTCGCGGCTGCCAAGGCTCTAGGCGGCATCGTCGAAAATGCCGAGAAGTATGACCCCAACGAGGATGAGGCCAAGGATGAGCCCATGGCCATCGAGGACGAGTCTTCATCCCTCGTCAAAACCGAGGATAAGAGCGAGAACAGCCTCGCGAATATCGATGGATTCCGCTTGGCCCTCGAGAGCCTTGACATTTCTCAAGTGCTGAAATATGGCAAGGAGCTCGCTCGAGGGACGGGCAGGGAGTACGAGTTTGCCCTGGCCCGTCTGGATCCGTCGGACCGCCTGGCCCACAAGAAGAAGACTCTGCCGACTCGGCTGGGTCTAAGAGGTAAATTTCACGAGGAAGACCTCAGTATGGACATCGATATCATTCCCGTCCCGACTACCACCTCGCCCCCGCCTAATGACCAGGCGAACGGCAACTCAGGGTCACATGATGACTCCAAGTGCTCTGAGACCAGCTCCAACGCCAATGGCGACAGTGGCCTCAGCGCACGCCAGCTCAATGTGCTGAAACGAAAGCGCAAGCGCGAGGCAATGCAAGCTGGGAGCAAGAACCGCCTTGTGGATCTCTCGGGAAAGAAGCCGAGTGTTTCCACCGAGGATGCCCCTATGCCAGACGAAGCCAATGGCGAGGACGAGTCTAATGGCAAAGTCAAGGACTACTTCTCGCTCGACAGACCTGCCGAGGTGGAAGAAGACACCAAGGTCGTCTCGGAGTTCAAGGGTCCGATCGTCCCAGTCAAGTCCGAGATCCAGGAGGACGAAGAGTCTGCAGGCGCAGAATGGCCTTTTGAAAGACTGTGCGAGCTCCTCATCGTCAACCTATTCGACTCCTGTTGGGAGGTACGACACGGAGCATCCCTTGGTCTCCGTGAAATCATCCGCGTTCACGGACACGGTGCTGGTCGAGCTCGTGGCAAGTCGCGCACCGAAAACGACCGTCTGAACAGACAATGGCTCGACGATTTGGCCTGTAGACTGTGCTGCGTGCTCACGCTCGACAGGTTCGGAGACTACGTGTCGGACAATGTTGTAGCGCCAATTCGTGAATCGATCGGCCAGACTCTCGGTGCGCTCCTCTCGCATCTTCCTTCGCCGAGCGTTTACGCTGTCTTCCGCATTCTCCTGCAGATGGTGATGCAGGATGAGCTCGGACTGGAACGCCCTGCTTGGGCTGTCTGTCACGGCGGAATGATTGGACTCCGATATCTTGTCGCAGTCCGTAACGATCTACTCCTCAAAGATGGGGGTCTCATCGATGGAGTCATCAGGGCCGTTATGAAAGGCCTTGGCGATGCCGATGATGATGTGCGATCCGTTAGTGCGGCAACTCTCATCCCAATCGCACAGGATTTTGTCAATCTTCGTCCCGAGAAACTGAAGGACTTGATCGAGATCGTTTGGATGTGTTTGATGGACCTGGGAGATGACCTGAGCGCTAGCACGGGCCAGATCATGGATCTCTTGGCCAAGCTTTGCAGCTACCCAGAGGTCCTGGAGGCGATGAAGGTCAATGCCTTGGAAGACCCGGAACAGTCTTTCGCCGAGCTTGTGCCTAGATTATACCCATTCCTACGACACACCATTACATCTGTCCGTTCGGCTGTTCTTAGAGCCTTACTCACCTTTGTCCACATCGAGGGCGAAGGCACTCGTGGGTGGCTTAACGGCCGTACTCTTCGTCTCGTCTACCAAAATATCTTGGTCGAGCGCAACGAAGATACGCTTCGACTCTCACTTCAGGTATGGACAGCACTGGTTACGTACATGTCGAAACAAGACGTCTCCGTCCTCGCTGCCGAGTTCGCTCCACACGTCGAGCCCCTGTTGCAGCTATCGCTCCACCCCATCGGCGTTTCGAGACACCCTCTACCAATGAACCCGACCTTGTTCATGCGCCCATCAGGATCGAGCTACAGCATGCCTGCCCACATGGCGAGACAATTATCGCCTACTTCAGGCAACCAAGAACCCTCCGCCAAGCGCCGCAGGAAATCCACCAAGCAAGTTGAGGCAGCTCCTTCGTCGTCTCACGACGTGGATGGCCACATGATGCAGGGTGATGTCGATCTCGTGGGCATGGACATTTTGATCCGCTCCAGAATCTCAGCAGCCAAGGCAATGGGTCTCCTGTTGTCCCTCCTCCCCGTCAACGAATTGGGTGCCTACGACGCCGCAATCCTCCAGGGTCTCTCGTCCGCGTTCGCATCAACACAACTCGCATCCGCAGCCATCATCGACGAGTACGCCAAGAACTGCGAGGTCAAGGACACTGTGTCCCGGTTCAAGGAGCCCCTCCAGACGATCACCGAAAGCGACAGGCCTGCCCACTACCGCGACCTGGTCAGCTTCATCCAGCTCGTCCGCGCGCAGTGCGCCGCGCTGCTCAATACCTTCCGCGACATTGGCAAAGCCTCTCAAAGCAGACTCCCCACCCTCGCTGTGGTGTGCCAGGGCGAAGCCGAGGCGGGACCAGATGCCTTCTCCATCATCAACGCGGATAAGGTCGTCAATGAGGATTTCGAGAAGCTGCAAAAGTCGCTTTCGGGGGCGCAGAAGTTGATCGCCAAGGAAGCGCTTAACGAGGCAAGGGCGAACGCTGTGACGGCCATTGACAACGCAAAGAGCGTCAAGCTGCACCGCGATATTCGCGTCAAGTCTGCCGCGGCAGGGGCGCTGGTATCGATGGGCGCGGCGCCGAAGAAGCCCGCTAACACTATCAAGGCTCTCATGGATAGCATCAAGAAGGAGGATAACCTCGAGCTGCAGCGCCGCTCAGCCCTATCCGTCGCGCAGCTCGTCCAGCTCTTCACTCTATCAGGCCGCCTTCCTCCCGCCGGCAAGATCGTCTCCAACCTCGCCAAGTACTGCTGTATCGACACCGCCGAGACACCCGAGTTCGTGCCCAACGCGGCGCTGCGCACGGCGATCTTGTCGCTGCGGAAGGAGGAGGATAGGAAGGACCATGTTGATGCGGCGAAGTTTGCGCGCGAGGCGAAAGAGGCGCGGATTTTGCGGCGCGGTGCTAAGGAGGCGCTGGAACAGCTGTCGGATATTTTTGGTGCTGAGCTGCTGGAGAAGGTTCCTACGCTCAAGGGTGTTATGAAGGATGCTCTGACGCAGGTCTTCACGGGCGATATGCCGGAGGAGGCTAAGGATGCGGAGAAAACACTCGGTCAGAGTGTTATTGATGGGATGTCGGTGCTGCGGGCGCTTACGCCGACGTTGCATAAGAGTCTGCATCCGTTCGTTATGGAGCTGCTTCCTATGGTTGTGAAGGCGCTCCATTCGGAGCTGTCTGTCTTTAGGTATATGGCTGCCAAGTGCCTTGCTACGGTGTGCAGTGTTATTACTGTTGATGCCATGACGATGTTGGTCGAGAAGGTACTGCCTTCGATCAGCAATCCTCTGGATCTGAACTTCAGACAGGGTGCCACGGAGTGCATCTACCATCTGATCCACGTCATGGGAGACAATATCCTGCCTTATGTCATCTTCCTCATCGTGCCTGTTCTGGGTCGCATGAGCGACTCCGACAACGACGTGCGTCTAATCGCAACCACCACGTTCGCCACGCTCGTCAAGCTCGTGCCACTCGAGGCCGGTATCCCCGATCCCCCAGGACTATCAGAAGAACTCCTCAAGGGGCGCGACCGCGAGCGTACATTCATCGCGCAGCTCCTCGACCCGCACAAGGTCGAGCCCTTCACCATCCCCGTCGCTATCAAAGCCGAGCTCCGCTCTTACCAGCAAGAGGGTGTCAACTGGCTCCATTTCCTCAACAAGTACCATCTACACGGCATTCTCTGCGACGACATGGGTCTCGGAAAGACGCTGCAGACACTGTGTATTGTGGCCAGTGACCACCATATGCGTGCCGAGGAGTTCAAGAAGACCGGCTCGCCGGACCTTCGCAAGATGCCCACGCTTATTGTCTGTCCGCCTACACTCTCTGGTCATTGGCAGCAGGAGATTAGGACGTATGCGCCATTCCTGACATGTACGGCTTACGTCGGCCCACCTAATGAGCGCGGCAAGGTGCGCGACCAGCTCGATAAGACAGATATCGTGATCACCTCATACGACATCTGCCGTAACGACGCCGACGTCCTCGCGCCTATCAACTGGAACTACCTCGTCCTAGACGAGGGCCACTTGATCAAGAACCCGCGCGCCAAGGTCACCATCGCCGTCAAGCGCCTGCTCTCCAACCACCGACTGATTCTCTCGGGTACGCCCATCCAGAATAACGTGCTGGAGCTGTGGTCGCTCTTTGATTTCCTGATGCCCGGTTTCCTCGGCGCTGAAAAGGTCTTCCTCGACCGCTTCGCCAAACCCATCGCCGCGTCGCGCTTCGGCAAGCCGTCTTCCAAGGAGCAAGAAGCCGGTGCCCTCGCTATTGAAGCGCTGCACAAGCAAGTCCTGCCTTTCCTTCTGCGCCGTCTCAAGGAAGAAGTCCTCGACGACCTGCCCCCCAAGATCCTGCAGAACTACTACTGCGACCTCTCTCCCCTGCAGAAGAAGCTCTTCGAGGACTTCACCAAGAAGAACGGCAAGACACTCGCGGAGAAGGCGTCGGCTGGTGACAAGGACTCGAAACAGCATATTTTCCAAGCTCTGCAGTATATGCGCAAGCTGTGCAACTCACCCGCCCTCGTCATGAAGGAGGGCCACAAGCAGTACGCGGATACGCAGTCTTACCTCGCTAAGCACAACACCTCTCTCACGGACCCCGTGCACGCGCCTAAACTCACAGCCCTCCGCGACCTCCTCGTCGACTGCGGCATCGGTCGCGAACCCGCAGCCGGCGAACTCGCCGGCGCCGCAGCCGTGTCTCCCCACCGCGCACTGATCTTCTGCCAGATGAAAGAGATGCTCGAGATGGTCCAGAGCGAGGTACTGAAGAAGATGCTCCCCGGCGTGACATCGCTCCGGCTAGATGGTGGCGTCGAGGCCAACAAGCGCCAGGATATCGTGAACCAGTTCAACAGCGATCCGTCGATCGATGTGCTCCTCCTGACAACGTCGGTGGGTGGGCTGGGACTGAATCTGACGGGGGCCGATACGGTCATCTTTGTGGAGCATGATTGGAATCCGCAGAAGGATTTGCAGGCTATGGATCGCGCGCATAGGATTGGCCAGAAGAAGGTGGTTAATGTGTATCGGCTGATTACGCGCGGGACGCTGGAGGAGAAGATTATGAGGTATGTACACCCCTACTACTCACCATCCCCAGGGAAATTAGAAAACTAACTTTTGTCTGCAGTCTCCAACGCTTCAAAATCGACGTCGCCTCTACGGTCGTCAATCAGCAGAATGCGGGGCTGGCAACCATGGAAACAGATCAGATCCTCGACCTCTTCCAGCTCTCGGATGAGGTGCCTGGGCTTGCGCCGCCGGCTGCGGCTGGGGCGGCTGGGAAGGAGGGCGAGGAGGACGCGGTGGATGCGACGGGTGAGGTGAGGGAGAAGGGGAAGAAGGGGTATTTGGATGAGATTGGGGAGTTGTGGGAGGAGGGGCTGTATGAGGAGGAGTTTAGTCTGGATGGGTTTTTGGGGAGGATGAA
>JPJU01001284.1:0-24315 GCA_000750735.1 Pseudogymnoascus sp. VKM F-4246
AACTTACTGCCGTTAGTTTCGCGGTCTTTCATGCCTGCTTCCATGAGCATGATCTCCTTCTTAGACTCCTCCATGCGCGTCACGAGCGTGAGCATCGACTTGATCGTATCCTGGCAGCCCTCCCAGATAGACTGTTCAGCATTCCCATCATGGCCATTCCCGCCTCCACGTCCGCGCTCAACCCTCTTCCTCTGACTAGACATGGCAGGCGAATTCTCGTTCGATTCCTCGCCGCGATCAGGCGATCCAGCGTTTGTAGTCCTGCGACGACGCGATGTCGGTGTCTCGCCCCAGTACTTTGATGGCCCGTCGAGGGCGAGTTCCTTTAAGTGGTGCATGTTAGCAGGCGGTTTCTCCTTGCGCAACGACATGATGTGGGGGATCGAAACGAAAAAAAGGGACTCTCTTGAAAAGCAACGCGGGGGGATAACCAGGAAGCAGACCATATAAACAGGAACAGACATACCTGAGTATTTCTATTGTCCAGGCAAAACGCGACTTCCCTTTCTCCACCGCGCGGTTAAGAATAGAGGGAAGTTGCGATCTTGGTGAAGAGCAGAAGCGGAAGGAGCGACGGGTGGTGGTAGTGGTAGGTTAAAGGAAGGTTTTGAGAAGGAGGCAGAGGACACGCGAGGAAAGAGCGACGGTGGTCCAGAAAGGCGCCAGATTTGTGAGCTAGTCGGCGGCGCGATTGAGATGGAGGTTCGACGGCGGCGGTTCGGCTTTCAGCCTTACCTATTCCATAAGGTTGGCGATGGTAAGTGTTGGTCCGTGCGCAGTCTCAGGCTATTTGTACGTCATGGTTCCTGGCTTGATTTGCGCGTGGATTTTGATATTTATATTTCTAACAAATGTGTTTTAGTTCACGGGGCTATTTCTTAGGGCCTAGGAATATATTTCTACTGAAGACCGTGTGGGTGTGTTTGTACATGTATATATTTAATATTGGGTATCTATCCTCCGTCTCTAAGGGAGTGGGACGGAATATCAGACTAGCTATATTCCGATCACTTGATTCTTCATGGCCCAAGATTGCCAGAGCATCCTAGGCTGTCTTGGGAGCATTGCAAATAATAGAAAGGCTTCCCTTTAATTGTTCGTGCGACCACGTGCCATTGAATCCGCTCCTATCCCATGGCTCACATTCTCGCGTGACGAGGTAATTCTCCTCGAAGCCTCTGCAATCCGGCCATTATACCACTGCGTTTGTTCATAATGGCGTAGAACCTTGACCATTGCGTGCAACGATATTTATATGAGTCCTTGTCCAACTTCGTGGACGTCCACTGGACCCTCACACTAAGCTCGGCTTCTTCTTGATGCCCAACAAAGCACCGTGGTCCTTCTTCTTCTTTACAGTCCGCTTAAACGTCGGCAACACCGTCTTTTCCGGGACAGCCGTATCTTCCTCAACTACATTCCCAGCCGCTTCCTCATTCCTAGCCTGGAACGCGCGCTTCGCCGCCTCCTCATCCGCACGCTCCTGCGCAGCAACGCTCTCGTCAATCTCTGGCTTCGCAGCTACAGTGCTCGCTTCACCACCACCCACGCGCTCAAATCGGGCATTCCGTGTCCTAATCTCATCGAGCGCATCCGCAACGGCCATCTCAGTCTTGGCATCCAGAGTCTTCGCCTCCAGCTCCTCCATCGTATCCTTTTCTGCCTCCTCTGCCTCGAGGCGATCAAGACGCTCCTCTTCTGTCTCCTCCTTCAAACTGCCCGCGCGCCAGGGTTCGAAATTCCTCTTCGCGCCACGTTCGCATGTGTAGTCGAGGGATTTGGGGTCGGTCTTGAAGGTAATTTCGGCAGAGCATCGTGTGCATCTGATGTAGAACCGGAAGATTGTTATGGAAAGGTATTTCTCGTCTGTCGTCTCCTTACGCGCGTTGAACTTGCGGCCTTTGTAGATATATTCTCCACACGAAGTGCACTTCATTGAGAAGGGGGCCATTAGGCGGACGGTTTGAACTTTGGGACCTGGTGCCTTCGGGCCACGCGACCTCGTGATCTTGCTAGGATCGAAATCTGGTGGGTAGTATTTCTGGAGAACTTTGCGCTCAGACATCTTGAGAGATGGGTCGGGTTTGGGTCCGGGGGAGAGGTTGTATTATGCGCTGTCAGCGCTGGGGCGTTGTCGCCGTTTCGAGTTCGCCTCTTCTTTGTAGGGCAGGACTAGGCAATGTAGTCGCACGTGGTTCGTATGGCAGTATACGGACTCAGCAGTACACAAGGTGAGAAGAGTATGGGACTTTGCGCCGAAGTATAACTGCCGTCGAGGTTGGTGAAGATGGGCGAGTAACTAATTGTCGATTCTTGCGCCTGCCTGGTTGATAGTTGCTAGATAAGGCGTATTACGTAAGCAATCTTTTTTGTAAGATTATGTAATCAATGGGCCCCTCTGGACCAAAATCCCCACGCCTGTCAACAACGTTCATATCCGCCGACGGAGTTGATCCCGAGATATTCTTGCGGATATCTACTTTTCATATACGGTAGATAGTATGGGAGTGAATATTATAGTGTCTATTGTCACCTTTGGGTCTGAGCGGTAATACGTCTGTGAATGCCGGATGTTTGGCGGCTATTGGAGTATTATGTCTAGGCCAAGTTATACTGGGGTCTGGGGTGTGTTACATAGAATCAAGTCCTTGGATACTATATATCTTTGCAATGATGGGCATGTATATTTGATCGCTTCTGTGGCGAGTACATGGCAAGCCTCAAAGCCTAATTTATGAAAGGCTTGTAACAACGCTTGGCTGAAATGCCATATATGGTTTATGGTTGATGCCCGCACGATGGCCCGAGACTACTAGTCAATGGAGATTTACATGAAAATGATAACTATAGAAGCTTAATTCAACCACATATGAGAATTTAGGCACAGAAAGACCAAAGTTCTCACGTCTTCTGATAGTACTCTACGCGTCCTGTGACGTCATATTCAACGCCTGTACCCCGCGACAACACGTGATCCGTGATGTGGCATGAGATGGTATTACTCTCGGTGAAATACACGTAAGATTAAAGATAAGAAGTCGGCAGTTAAATAGTAGATGGATTTGACTCACGAGTTGAGTTGCCTAGAGTGGAGTTTGGACCTTGTCTTCTCTCAAAGTGGCAGGAGGTTGCAAACGATGACCAACTGAAAACGGTCGTTGATCTTACCCCGCCAAATAAGTCTGACATACATAATACTGTGCATGTAACGATTTTCACGTATGCACCATAAACAACCCCTACTTCTAGAAGGGTTTAATAGTTTCTTTCCCTCTTTTAGACGATATACCAACGATCAAAATGCCTATGCCAGACGATGAGTGGGAGGAGGTTTTACAAACAGTCCCGTCTGTGGAGGAGCCATTCATTCAGAAATACCTCAGCGGCCGAGACGCACTGATCGCCCAGGAAAAGAAGCAGCGTAGCGGTACTGTCCCTTTTATCATTTCCATTGAAGGCGCCAGCTTCTGACAATTTCAATAGACTATGCATTCCGCCAATCCCTCTCCCCCATCGCCCGCGACGCCTGCGCAATCGTCTCTCGCATCCGCGAAGAGGAGCGCGACAAAATCTGGACGCCGCAGCTCGACGCCGCCGTGGCATGCAAGAATGAGACGACCGCATATCCGGGAATGATGTTTGGCCTCGCGAAGGAGACAATGGAGAAGACGAAACTATGGAAGATAATCCGGGAGATGCCCAAGGGTGCGCTGTTGCACGCGCATATGGACGCCATGGTCGATTTCGACTTTCTGATTGACGAGTTGCTGCGCACGCCGGGAATGTGTATTTTCTGCGAGACGGATTTGGCGACACCGGAGAAGGCGGAGAATGGGATGCTGAGGTTCTGCTTTAAGAGTGCGCCGCCGACGGAGACGGATATTTGGAAGGCGAATTATAAGAGTAATGACCCGATGTTGGTGACGAGGGCGGCAGCGCTACATCCTGGTGGCAGCGAAGGGTTCGTCAAGTACCTGAAGAGCAGGTTTACGATTTCGAGAGAAGAGAGCTTGGAGCACCACCACGGTGTTGACCATGTGTGGCGCAGATTCCAGTCGGTTTTCAGTATGCTTGCCGGGCTTACGTCCTACGAGCCGATCTTCAGGGCATTTTTGCAGAGGATGATGCATTTACTGAATACAGATGGTGTCAAGTGGGTTGATCTACGACTAGCTTTTGCGTTCCAATTCCACAAAGAAGGGAAGGAAACCCCAGAGAAGGGATATGTCAGCATGTTCAAAGTCCTCGACGAGGAAGTGAAGAAATACAAGGCATCTGAAGAAGGAAAGGGGTTCTGGGGATTGAGGATGATCTGGACAGGTCTCAGAAGACTGGACCTTAGGTGGGTTGTCGAGGATATGGATAACTGCATCGAGGTCAAGCTGGCATACCCACATCTCATCTGTGGTTATGATCTCGTTGGCCAAGAGGACATGGGAAGGCCGCTGAAAGACATATTGCCCGAGCTCTTCTGGTTCCGCAAACAGTGTGCTGATGAAGGAGTCAACATCCCCTTCTTCTTCCACGCCGGAGAGACGTTAGGTGATGGAAGCGATACGGACCAAAACATCTTTGATGCCATTCTCCTTGGAACCCGCAGAATCGGGCACGGATTTTCCCTCTACAAGCATCCGCTACTCATCGACATGGTGAAGGAGAAGAAGATTCTCATTGAGAGCTGCCCTATTAGCAACGAGGTATTACGCCTCTGCACCTCGATCTTATCGCACCCGCTCCCTGCGCTGCTTGCTCGTGGAGTATCATGCTCACTCTGCAACGACGACCCCGCAATCCTCGGCCAAGACACTGCTGGCTCGACACACGACTTCTGGCAGGCCCTTCAGGGATGGGACAACCTTGGCCTAGCAGGCCTCGGCTCGTTGGCCGAGAACAGCGTCAGATATGCTGCATTCGAGGACCAGACCAACGCAGAGTGGCTCGAGGGCATCAAGCAGGGCAGCCTAGGCCAGGGCGTCAGAGGGGAGAGAATGCGCGAGTGGGGGCTGGAGTGGGAGAAGTTCTGCCTCTGGATTGTGACGGAGTTTGGGGATGATGCGGCGGCTGGTAAGGCTTAGTGGGTGGGTTTGCTGGCGTCTTGGGAGCGACTGGGGACAAGGAATATTCATCATAGATGGATCCCCATATTTCAACACTTGGGGATGTAAAATCAGTTATTACTACAATATACAATATTATCCAGAACAAATATGATGACATCTGTGTGGTATGGTGACCTGTATGTCGATACGTAGCGTTTCGCGCTCAGTATTATTAGAGTGTTTTGGCAGTCTCATGACACTGAACCTGACTAAATCTGACCTGGCGGATGCGCTGATACCAAGTGCCGCCCCTAGTACACCGATTGGTTATCGATAACGCTAGCGAAGCGGCACCACCCAGGTAACCCCCCTGGTAGCTCACCATCATTCACACAGCCAGCTCACGACCTCACCTAACGAAATCCGTTCTTGCGCTTGGTGTTATTGTCGTCTCCTAATATCCTTAATATTGCCGCTGTAACGGGGCCGAGAATGTGCATGCGAGCCTAGAAAGAATATTGTTATACGCCTGCACATACCCTAATACAGATCAGACATGCGCGGCGGGGAAGCGGCGAAGACGCACCACCTGTGACGCTAGACTTGGAAACGTCCTTTGAAAGGGCGGCAGTGGCCCGCACAGTACAAGACGGATATTTGAAACAGTGCGAAGCTATCGCGGAGCTTTGTTCCCGCTGGGCTTGCTACAACATATATCCAGAGCTATAGGCTGCGGGGCAGGCTCCCAGCGTCAGCAGCTATGGCTTCATTCCTCCTCCCGACGTCCATACAGAAGCGCCTGTTACGATATGCCCTCTCACGACTAGAGCTTCTAGATACGGATGCGCTGGATTTGGACCGCTTGGACATATCATGGGGCTCAAAGAGCACCCTAGAGTTCCGCGACGTGGGGCTGCGGTTGAAGGTAGGATCTTCCGATCGCTGCTGTGCCGGTGTGGCGTGTCCTTGAGCTATACTGACCATGCATGAACGTACAGAAACTTGGGGCTATGCTAAAGCTCCCCCCGAATATCGAACTCGCGAAGGCCCAGGTGCTGTTGCTCCGCTTGACAATACCGGTCGATATATACAGTAGCCCCATTGTGGTGGAAGTTGATGGGGTGGAAGGGCATATAAAAGTATCCCCTGAGAGTGAACATGGCATCGGGAAGGGGAAGTCTACGGCTGGACACGATAGGAAACAAAATACAAACACGGGGGGATCGTCTCGGCCAGGCGGGTCAAAATCCGACAATGACCCAGGCTCGCCGATACCTACGGCGGCGGATCTGGCGCAATCGTTTATTCAGACCGAACCACCGGAAGAGAGAGCAGAGCTAGAGGCAGCTATCACGAGCCAGTCCGTGGCTTCTCTGAGCGACGACGGAGATGATGACTCTACAGTTGGCACTGGGGCCGCCCTGGCATTACCAGCTTTCATGGCAAATTTCCTGAAAGGCATCGTCGACAGACTTCAAGTGAGAGTCCGCGGCATCAAGATGAATCTCGATGTGGATATTCCTGTCGAGTCGCTGGGACAGTCGTCCATGGATCCAGTTACACTGCAGATAAACATCGAGGATATAGATATTGAAGGCGTTACTTTCGGTACGGTGGCCGATGGTGATAAGGCGAAGGTTGATGCGGAAGCTCCAGTCCTGCCACTCAGGGATGAGAAGAGGCTAGTTAGCCTCCGGAATCTTCGCGGATTTCTTATTTCAGATGCAGGGCACTTTGCAAGCCTTGCTCGCTCTTCAGGGATGCCATCCCCTGCGGCGACGCATTCAGATCTACGGAGTTTAAAGAGCCAAAGCCTTTCCCGACAGGGCTTTAATGCTAGACCTGATGTGGAATCGCCACCAATGTCAGCTAGAGACAGCCTTTCTACATCCCACCTAGCCTCCTCACCTGTGCCCCACGACGACGATGCGTCAAACACGGTGGTGTCAAAACCGGCGTCGCCAGTAGCATCTAGCGTCGGTGGTTACTCCTTAGAGGCATCGACCGGTCGATTTGATGACGCGCCTGAAGATGACGTCCATCCCGATGCTATGGATGAGCTTCCAGCCGATATGATGAGCCACAGCATACTAGATAACTCGGAATTTTTGGACGAAGTCGCTGATAGCCAATTTTCAGATGATGCCAGCGGTGAGGAGGGAAACGACTTTCCATTCGGAAGTACTCACAGAAAAAAACTACTCTCTGGAAAGTCCCCACAGGCTACACCACGAGCGTCCATGTATCTGTCTTCGGACAAAGGGCTTCATAGAAGCAGATTTACCAACCCTGCGTCACTTGCATCGAGCTCAAGGCTAGATCCACGAGGTGCTTCGATTGCAGGGTCGCAGATCAGAGCCCCTGGGATTGACCGTTCTCACGCTGCGGTGTCAAGCTCTGAACCCGTGGCTATGCACAAGAGCGGCCATTCTCACTACGAGGATCCGTATTCTTCTATGCCGAATCTGAGTAGCCCAAAGTCAGGCCCACCATCCGATGTAAGTGGGTCGCCGTCAGATTATGAAAGCCTGGCAGAGTCTAGATTGTTCACTCACGAAGATGCCGAGAGTATGTATATGAGCGCGCTATCTCATGGCTCGAGGCAGGAGGGGGCAGCAGCCGAATCAGATGTTGCAGGCAGTGAATCAACTGAGGCCCCTAAATCCCCCGAAATTCCAGAGCCAGAGATAGGTTCCGAAGCTCAACTACCGTCTCGACCTAGCAGTGCCGGAAGCACGCATGGTGGTGAAGGGCACGGAATTCCTGTCCATACCGAGAAGGCGAGATCGATCAAATCAGAATCAGATTTAACGGCGGAACCCGACGCGGAGCCAGAAACGCCCCTAGAGGATTCCTTTGATCCATCCATTCCGCCGATAAAGAAGACAGAGACCAACTTGTCTGAGGCATCAAATGGCTCCTCAGACCGAGATAGTAGGATGGCCAAACAACTGTTCAGCCTGGATCATGTTGGGATATACCTCCCTCCTACCGCCGACGCGCCAATAGACAAAGCAACTCCGACAGATGTTTCTGCTCAGGCAAGCAGATATGGCACCCAATCGTCAACATCCCAATTTCTGGCACCAGATATACCTGGCGCGTTCTCCACGCCCTCAATCCGACCTCGTGAGCGTCCATCTGTTTCTCAACAAGATAAGCCTAAGAAACATGAACTCCCGGCAAATGAAGAAGCCAAATCAACTGCCATCGAAATAGTTCTTGGTCAACTGTATGCACAGATTGATGTTTCTGTGGCGCGGCTCCTTTTCAAGTTATTTCAAAGCATCTCCGCCGTATTTGAAGGCAATAAGCGCAGTCACACTTCAGCACCGGAGGAAGAAAAGGAAGCTTCACCATTGTCGGTTAAGTTCCACGCTGATCGTTTCTCTGTTAAATTCCTGGAAAGACTACCAGGCACAAGGATACCGGATGCCCCTTTTGGGGAAGAGTATGTGGTCAAGCCGCCAAGCTCTGATGTCTTGCTGCGGACTACTTTAAAGGGGCTTGGCATAGAGTATGATGTCTCTCAAGCCTCCACTGCTGCTTCTATTACGCTGCAAAAGTTTGTCTTTGGTTATGCCAAAGAGAACATACTCTCTTTCAATGCTGATCTTCGGATGAGAGAGTCTGTCAGAGACTTGGCGGCCACAGCTGGTGTAGATGTATCCGTCAAGATGTTAAAAACGCCCGAAACCAGTCGCTACAGCGTCTTTACATTGCCCATACATCTTTCTATCAACTTGCAGAAGCTTGATGAAACGTTCAGCTGGTTTGGCGGCCTGAGCAGTGTTCTGAACATGACTAGCTCTATGGCATCAAGTGCTACGATGACAACCTCAAGCCCGACCAAGATTAAGCCCCGAGGTGTAAGATTTGACGCCCCGATAATGCCAGAAGATGAGTCCGTGCCGTCACAAGTCAAGGTCGACGCTCGAATCGCCGGTTTTGTACTGGACCTTATTGGCAAAGACTGCAGCGTTGGTCTCGATACAACAGCCGTAAAAATTGTCAGCCGCGATGAGGGAATTGCTGTTGTTATTGACCAAACGAAGATTTCGGGACCTCATCTAGCTAGCTTTACCAACGACGAGCCCGCTATCCGCGCGGAACTGACTGGAATGCGACTCGAATATTTGGAAGCGCCAAAGAGTGCTGATCTTGACCGGCTGCTGGCGTTGATAACGCCGTCAAAATCAAAGTATGACCGAGATGATGATATCTTGCTTGAGACCCTTCTTCGGCAGCGGAGACAGGGGGCTGTCCTCCGAGTGAACGTTGATCAGTTCAAATCTCGCGTTGCACATCTGGAGCAGCTCAAATATCTGCCAGATCTGGGCGAGGAGGTCTCCAAGCTCTCGACTGTAGCGAAATATTTGCCGCAAGATGATCGACCTGGGTTCCTCTCCCTTGTCTTGGTCAAGAAGTTTGATCTGAAGGTGGATATCAATAGGACAGTGGGCAACTTCCAAGCACGTGCAACAGATATCGAAGTTGCTCAGATAACTTTACCAGCACTTGTCGCTTTATCAATGGATACTTTCACTGTCCACCGAAACGACACCGAGGAAATAATATGTGCGGCCACGACCATAGAGCTACGCCCAGCCAAAGATCGGTCACCTGCAGTCATGGCACGTATGATCGGTGATGAGATGGAACCAGTCATTAAACTCAAGCTCTGGAATTTACGGTTAGAGTACAATGTGCCAACCCTGATGACACTTCTCGGTCTCAAAGACAATGCTACCACAGAGGACATGGCCACAGGTATTGCAGCTTCGGTTGCTACATTGACAGACCGCAAGCAGATCTCTCTCGCGATGAAGCGTGGCGAGTCCAAAGAAGCGGTGCCAAAGAGCCAAGAATCGAAGTCGTTGACTGTGGATGTCGCAATCCGAGAGTGTATCTTGGGATTGAATCCTCTAGGTCTACCATCAAAGGTTCTGGTGGTGATGACTGAAGGCCACGTCTCAGCAGTGCTTCCGGAAGATAACAATACCAACGTCACCGCCGAAATGGGCAAAGGCTCATTAGTCGCCATTGATGATGTTGTGAACATCACAGCACCGACCCTCGCAAACAAAAGCAGGCGGCAATCATTCGATGGTGGAAGCTCTCAAGTGGCCGATCTCTGCTCGCGTGGATTTGTTTGTCTTGGGTATGTTGCGTCAGCTAAAGCAATCGTACGGGTATCAACAGGCAAGAAGCCGGGCGAGAAGAATATTGATGTAGAGTTGCGTGACGAGTTGTTTGTATTGGAAACCTGCGCCGATTCTACACAAACGCTTATTGCCGCTCTCGCTGCTTTGGCGCCGCCATCTCCGCCTAGCAAGGAAGTCAAATACCGCACCAAAGTCATGCCTATGCAAGATCTTCTCGCCTCATTTACTGGTGATGCTTTCGAGAGCAGCAACCCTGCAGGGGATTTCGACTTCGACGATGAGTTTGGAAGCCGCCTTGGAAGCGAGATTAGCGACAACTCAAATCTTGAATTTGACTCTCAGTATTATGCAAGAGATAATCCGCTCACCTCAGTACGTGAACACAGTCCAGCCGAGTCTTCCCAGCACGGCTCGCTGCTCTTCGACCAGTACAACAATCCAGGCCAAGATACAGATGATGGAGTTCTCCTGGAAAGCTTTTCGTCTAAGCAGCATGTACATACAAACGAGGAATTGGATTTCCAGGAGGACTACTTCGGTACTGGTTCTATGGTGGAAGGCACAGCACATCGGTGGAATTCTGCGAAAAATATGTACGACAAGACTGACACGTATAAAGTGCGGGATAGCCCTTTGAAAGTGTGCGTACGGGATGTACACGTTATCTGGAACTTGTTTGACGGATACGACTGGCAATCTACACGGGATACGATAACGAAGACAGTCCAGGATATCGAGTCGAGGGCGACTGACACGCGCGCACGTAGAGACAGACGATCTACAGCCGTTGAGTTGGATTTCGAAGAGGAAGAAACCGTCATTGGCGATTTCTTGTTCAACTCCATCTATATTGGAGTTCCTGGTAACAGAGATCCAAGAGAGCTTGCTGCGGCTATCAATAGAGAGATACATGACAATGCAACCGAGACAGAGTCTTTGGCACCGACGACCGTTTCAGCTTCCCCGAGTCGTCAGGCTGGGCCGCCTAGAGTCAGAGGGAAGCGACTTCGCCTTAACAGAAGCAAGCACCACAAAATCACATTCGAGCTTAAGGGCGTCAATGCGGATATTATTGCATTTCCACCTGGAACAGGTGAAACCCAGAGCTCGATTGACATACGGGTTCACGATTTCGACATCTATGACCATGTTCCAACCTCTACATGGAAGAAGTTTGCTACCTATATGCACGATGCCGGCGAACGTGAAGCAGGTTCAAGCCAAATCCATATCGAACTTCTTAATGTCCGTCCTGTTGCAGAACTCGCCGCATCTGAGATCGTGCTTCGGGCTACTGTACTCCCACTTCGCCTGCACGTCGACCAGGACGCTTTAGATTTCATAACTCGGTTCTTCGAGTTCAAGGATAGCTCAAGCACACCATCTGGTGCTCCATCGGAGCCACCTTTCATTCAGCGCGCCGAGGTGAACGATGTTCAGGTTAAGTTAGACTTCAAGCCAAAACGCGTTGACTATGGAGGCCTGCGATCTGGACATACCACTGAATTCATGAACTTTATAGTTTTGGATGAGGCCAACATGGTGCTTAGACACACAATCCTCTATGGTGTATCTGGTTTCGATAGGCTGGGGAAGATGCTGAATGATGTTTGGATGCCAGAAATCAAGCAAAACCAGCTGCCAGGAATTCTCGCTGGCCTAGCACCCGTACGCAGTCTTGCAAACTTTGGAGGCGGCGTAAGGGACCTAGTTGAGATCCCTGTCCGCGAATACCGGAAAGACGGCCGCCTGGTGAGGGCTCTTGGCAAAGGTGCCGCAGCGTTTGCCAAAACGTCAGGCACAGAGCTGATCAAGCTCGGTGCCAAGTTAGCAATAGGGACGCAGACAGTACTTGAAGGTGCAGAAGGCGTATTGGGCGCCTCTCCATCCCCTCACCATCGCACTGGGGGAGACTGGGACAACGATGGAGACTCCGACTCCGATGAGCCACGATTGGTGAGTCTGTACGCCGACCAACCTGTTGGCGTGGTACAGGGCCTGCGCGGTGCATACAAGAGTCTTGAGCGCGATCTGGTCATGGCGCGGGATGCGATTATTGCGGTTCCGGGCGAGGTCATGGAAAGTGGGAGTGCGGTTGGGGCCGTCAAGGCAGTGGGGAAGAGAGCGCCGACGGTGATTCTGAGGCCGCTTGTGGGAGGGACGAAGGCGGTTGGGAAGACACTGCTGGGGGTGGGTAATTGGGTGGATCCGGGGAATTTGAGGAGAGTTGATGATGTGAGTTTCTCCACTGCTTTTCGCTCTGCCGAGAGTATACTGACTGGTGATAGAAATACAAACGGCATTAGAACGTGTTTGTTGGTATGGATGAAAGCAATGGTTTAGCGAAGGGGTAGCGTGCATGTTGTTTTGAGCGAATTAAATTGCATGGGATATTGGAGTTTAGATGGCGCATGGGGAAGATCGTTGTGGAGGGAACACTGAGCGTGTGGTTTTATATTTTTACCACTTCATTGACATCGCTGGCGCATCCTGTGTCTATGGAGCGGCTTTCTGGTACGGTGAGACACGCTGCTATTAGAAGAATGGGGGCTGCTGCGGTAATCCGGATCTGGGGTAGTATTTTGAGATTGGAATAAGACTATAACAGAGCTATCACATTGACTATATTCGTGAGGCCTGTGGTAATGAGTGCAACTATTACAAACCGTTCGTTGAACTAGATATATATCATTGGTCCTTGCGAACTCCCTGGCCTTATCCGCCTTCATCACATCATACTCTGATCATGATTTCAAAGATGAGATCAACGATCCCGTACTAGTGAGCGATTCTTTAAATTTTCAAAGGTTGTTGATCAGAACATAACCAGGTCAAGGGAGTGGCGACAGTGAGAGTTTAACACGGTGATGAGAAGATTGATGATGTACCCTTCTCAATGTGGCGCAGTATGGCGGTGGAGGGGGGCCGGCTGCCTCTCCGCGCTCCATATGGAAAGATACGGTTTTCCACACGCGTATTTTTTCCTGTTAGAAAGGCCATACAAGCAATATATAGCTGGAAAGGCAGCTGGACTTCCGAGACATACGTTATATATTCGTTTAATTATATCAGAAATTCTGGCAAATACATCTATCATTATATATACAATTACAACATACTCTTTGGCATCGACTTCATCGCCTGTCTAACACCAAGATCGCCGAGAACCTCCTCTGCGCCACCTAGGATAGCATCGAACTTGTAGGTCCTGTGGAACGCCTCGACCACTCTACCCATTCCCGTCTGCGTCAACCCTCTACCACCGAAAATTTGAACCGCCTCATCAGCAATTTCATGCGCACTCCTCGTCGCGAACATCTTGAGCAGGCCAATTGGGCCAGCCAAGTGCTTAGCCTGCTCAGAGTATGGCATCTTGGTCATCTGGTAAGTGATATTCTCCAACCATGCCTGGTTGGCCTCGACGTGGGCAATCATCTTTGCGAGCTTGGCGCGGATGACGGCCTGCTCATTGAGCTTCTTGCCGAAGACAACACGCTGCGACGCCCACTTCATGCACTCCTCGGTCACGCTGCGAGACCATCTGAGGACGGAGTTGACCATCATCCAGCGCTCGTGATTGAAGTTGGACAGGATAACGTGGATACCCTTGTTCTCAACACCGAGGAGGTTCTCCACGGGCACCTTGACGTTGTCAAAGGTGATAAAGGTGGTTCCTGCGGCGGCGGAGTAGGAGGTCTTGATGGCCTTTGTCTCGACGCCAGGGCCGCGCTCGATGAGGAGCACAGAGAGGCCCTTGTCAGTCTTGACACCGGTGACGAAGTAGTCGGACCACACGCCGTTAGTGATCCACTTCTTGGTGCCGTTGACAATGTAGTGCTTTCCATCCGGAGTCTTGACGGCAGTGGTGCGAATACCAGCGACATCCGAGCCAGCGAACGCCTCAGTGATGGCGAGGGAGATCTTCTTCTTGCCGCTGAAGCACTCCTTCGCGATCTTATTCTTCCACTCCTCGTTGTTGGCGAAGTTAATAACGGCGGTCAAACTGATCGTCATGCCTGCCATGTTGCCATCTTGGAAACCTCTCTGGAATGGTCTCGCCAGCTCCTGTCCCATGATGGAGTCGTGGAAGTAGTCAAAGTCGTCGCCCATCATAACTCCAAGTAGCTTGACGCCGTGCATATGCTTTCCGGGTCCAATGCGCATGTGTAGAATACCAGCTTCAGACATACGGTTGATGAGCTCCTGGCTAATATGTGTGCCAGTCCGCTCAGACTCGATAGCTTCGGGTGTGACGTATTTGTCTACAAACTCGCGAGCTGCCTTCTGAAGCTTGCGGTGGGAATCATTGTAGTAGGGGCTGTGGAACTCGGGTCTCAGCCAAGTCGGCTCGCCGTATGGGACAATGCTTAGGTCGCCTGGCTTTTGCTCGATGACTTCGGGCGTCTCATTTTCGAGGGTGCCGATGCAGAGGTCGGAGTATTTCTGGAGGACCTCCTGGCGATGGAGGTTGTAGAAGGCCTCTGTTGCGTCTTGGCCTGCGACTTGCTTCAGGACGAACTCGCCGCCGGGATGGGCGTCAACGAAGTCGGTCACATCATACACCTTGTGGTCGATGATGAACCAGGTAGAGTCCTCGGTGTTGTGTTTCGCCACCTCGGCGCGAGTGAGAGTAGTTGAAGGCATGGCTATAATGAACGCTTTGTATTTGAGATTGAAGGAATGGAAAGGAGAAGGAAAGAGAGGAGACAGATACAGTAGTAATAAAACAACAATGCAAAGCGTTGCGTACGATCCACATGGCCTATGGTTGTTCCCCAAATCGAAGGTGGGGACGGATAATCCGGGGTAGAGGCCAAAAATACCGAGGCATAACTGACCAATAGAAACACTAGGATTTCACACTCACATGCCCCGCATCGTCACGTGAACGATGACATGCGGGACGCGCTTTGGATCGCGTCGCAACGGGCCATCAACCTCAAACTGATCGAATACTGAGGAAACAATTCAGAAGCAACAAATACACCCAACACTCTCAGTCACTATATGCTTCACTAGGGCTTTCTATCCTCCATAATCTACAATGTCCGCCGCTCCAGCTCCCACGATCCTGGACCTAAAACTCGCTTTCCTGCGGTCTCAAATCCAAGCTCTATCTGCCCCACTGAGAATCCCAGCAAATTACCAACCGCCCGATGAAGACCACGCCATCCGCCAACGGTCTATAGATGATGCCCTTTTCCAGCTCAACGCCCGGATCCAAGAGCATGCAAAACTCGTTTACTCGGCGCCGGCGCAACGCCATGTCGCAGAGCAGGTGGATGCACTGTACTGGATGGCTGGGGAGCGGGATGTCAAGGGGGAGCTTGCGCGGGGTCAATTGGAAATAGGGACTGATTTTGGTGAGTCTACACGCTGTGAATTAGAATGAGATTCGACTTTTGCTAACTGTTGGCAGCGGCGGATGTCAATATCACGAGTCTCCCAGATGCGTGGGAGGATGAAGAGGAGGTTGCGCATCGCCCAGAGGAAGCGCAGCGGTATGTGGAGGTAGCTGCGCACATTAAGGGGCTCAATGATAGGCGGACGGAGTTGAAAGAGAAGGTTGCAAGGTATAAAGCGTTGAAGGCGATGCTGGAACCGTTTGAGGACTCTAAGGAGGACGTCCAGGGGAACTTGTGCACGAGGGATGGGGAGGTGGAGGCCGAGCTGCAGAAGATGGGGATGCTGATTGCTCGAGTTAAGGGCAGGCTGGAGGGGTTCGAAGCGTCACAGAACCAAGAGGGTGAGGAGATGGACCTTGATTTCTTGGATCAGGAGAAGAAGGCGGATCTACTGCTTGATGATATATTGAGGTAATAGGCCATCCTCGATTCTGAGGATTCTAATATGACGGGAATCATGAAGATAATTCTACAATACCCTATTTGCTTTATTTCACAGTAGATCCCAAGCAATCGTGGCACCAGGGCTGAGATGGAAGAGTCCGGTATATAGTCCTCCACTGGACTAGAGAATGATTCGGCCATAAAGATGCATACACCCATGCGTAGAGTAATGGCGGCGTTGCCACACCTAAGCTTATGCGGGTCTTGTGTGATGCGGTGTGCAAAAGAGTCTTGGGTAGAGGGGTGCGAACGGTGCTGTCGCTACATTTTGTGCTGTCGAGACGATGTCGCTGTCGCTGGGTATTCTCGCCACTATGTATTGTCGTCGCCGAGGAATGAAGTAATTTGCCTAACGCGTGCTTTCTCTTTATCAGGGCCTGGTCGGGTCGCACACCTTGGTGCATGATAAACTGGAAAGACACAGCTTTAAACTGAGATGAAACATGAATAAAATCATCTCTTCAGTTAAGATTCTGCCGAGGGTCTGTTCACTGACTGCAGTCTTTCAAATCATCTGTTACCAGCAATACAGATACTTATGATCGTTGGCGCAGAGTCATGTCCGTTATGGGTTTCATCGTTCCAACGACTCCGATATGTATCCCAATAAGAGGTCGTACAACATATTGTCAAATAGAACGAATATTAGAGCAGCACTGCGCTTAGTTCTCACATGCTTCATCTGCCTCCTTCTGGACACACGAAATCGCACGCCACCATCGGGTCAGATCATTAACCGCACTGTCAAACAACAAAATGCGAACCAACCCGATCATAATTACTCACAAAATATAAAAATAGCTTAAATAGCTTAAATGACGGCAATCCCCACTCCTCCTTTGAGTTTCGGTATCAAGCTTCCGCGCTAAGCCCATGAATCCGAGTGAATGCGAGCAACGCGAGCAACGCCAAGCCCGTCCCCGCCGTCTACCAATCAGGGGCTTCCGACGCCAGCACTGCCTTACGAATGCCAGCGCCACGGCAACCCGCCATTGAAACCGGTGAAATTGGGAAAGCTCGGATTCAGAGCGCATTCTGTATTTGAAGACGCTGCTGGGACGCAGATTGCGTGGTCCGTAATGACTTGTGGGCAGTGCGATTACGCGTCTCGGGTTCGATGGCTGGTTTGAGAATTGAATGCGTCGTTGGAAATGGGGGAGAATGGTGTATATAAGAGAGTTCCAACGCGTGGAGGATGAGGCGATACAGTACACAGTTCAATACAATATTCTCCTACCTACAGTTCTTCAACCTACGATTTTTCATTCTTCATTCTCTTCAGCCATTTCCTAACCCAGCAATTCAAATCCGCCAGATACCGCCAAGATGGGAGAAAGCATCTGGACCTATGACCCTTCCTATCCGGTCAGCATCGTTTTCGCAGTCTTCTACGCCATCCCGCTATTCGTCCAAGGCTACCAGACTTTCATCCGATACCGCAGTCACTGGTTCTGGGTCGTCTTCGTCGGCGCCCTGCTCGAAGTAGGGGGTTATGCCGCTCGCACCGTCGCCATCAAGCATCTCGACCAAATCGTACGCAGCCCCTAAAAAGCAAAAATGGAGACCACAGAACTGACTTCTACCCCCAACAGCCACCTTATGCCGTCCAAAGCTCCCTCGTAATCATCGCCCCTATCTTCATCGGCGCCGGCGACTACCTCCTGGTCTCTCGCCTCTGCCTCGCCGTGCTGCCCAGCCACCTGACCCGCATCTACGGCCTCTCGACACGTAAACTGACACGGATTTTTATCTGCTGCGATATCATCAGCTTCCTCATCCAGGTGTCGGGTTCGGGCATTGCGTCGTCTGGGAACTGGGAGGGAAACAATGCCAAGATTGGAGAGGATACGCTGATTGTGGGGCTGGCGACGCAATTGGCGACGTTCTTGTTCTTTGTGGGTATCTTGAGGAGATTCCATCAGCTGGCGAATACTCAAGCGAGAGGTGATGCGCCGAAGGGGTGGCGGAAGGTGTTGATGGCGGTGTATGTGACATCGGGTTTGGTTATCGTAAGTTGGAGTTCTGTTTGATCTGGGGGGTATGATGGCTAACTAAATTCCAGGTCCGTTGCATTTATCGCCTTATTGAGTTTGCACTGGGAATTGACGGATACCCATTCGAACACGAGTGGATGTTCTACGTCTTGGAATCGGCGCCGATGCTTATAGCGATTATCATGTTCTGCTTGTACCACCCGGCGAGGTATCTGCCAAACCAATCTTCGGAGAAGATGAACGATGATACTCAGCTCGAGAGCCGCTTGGTGTCAAAATAGTTCATGGAAGCTGGATTAGCGCAGAACCCTTAGAAGAGTCGCGGAGTCGTTGGGAAACGTATTTTGGATCTATTATATAGATGGTTTCTATGTATCATTAAATTTCTTATGTCCTCTTAGCTACAGTTAAATCAGACGCCATTGCTATTGATTTCCACCTTTCACGGGCTTCATTCAGGATTTCAGCAGGCCATTGGATGAAATGTTGGAACTCCGGAGACACAGAGCGCTCAATCGCGTCAAACCAGCTACATCGGTTTATAAGCTGGTTTGCGGGGAACGTCTTGTCGTACTCTCGCTCGAGCATTGGTAAGAGCACAACTTCGAGGGCCATGAAATGGGCGAGAAGTATCTGTCCGATCATGTTGTTCGGATTTGAAAAGGCAGCGAACCTCTCCTCGCTCAGCATCCCAACGACGTTGTAGATGCCGACCAGTCTCCAGTATCCTTCAATAAAGTCAGATATTAACGGTTCTATCCCGTCGAAGAAGTGAAACTTACCTAGTTTCGAGGATGTTTTGATGCCATTGACCACATTTACAAGTTCGTGATAATAAAATCCATTGACCTCATCTTCCGTGACAAAGGTTAAAGCGTCCAAGGATACTGTAGCCCCTTCTGCAAGGGTCAAATCGACGAATGGAAGGTTTTCCAGTCTTGGTTCCATGTATCTGAGATGGGAGTACCAATCTATGACGAAGAAGGCAATTGAACTCTGGCTCTCAAGTTGCCCCGATAACATCACGCAGCCTCGCACCATGATCAGAAACTCGATTAGGCTGTCACTCATGAACGCTGACTGGAAGGTAAGCGAGTACATCGTTGCCAAGAGAGCGTCTCCGTCAGGCTCCTTTTCAGGCTTCTTGGACAAGGCCTTGTTAAAGCCTTGAATGGCGCGGACGCGATGCGAAAGGGCTGCCTCACTGTAGTCGACGTTTGACACAGAGGTGAGATGAGTTGCAGCTAATCCAAGCATAGCATGCATTAAGTAGTCGTACTGCAGACGGTTAGCCAAAAAATAGTTCTATCATTTCCATGGGGTTACTGACATTGTGAGAAAATGCAGGGACGTTTTGAATCCAAACTTGCGAGTTATTTACTGGCAGGTGGGGATATGCATTTAGGATAAAGTGCTGGAAGAATCGCATATCATCCATGTTGAAGAGAGTCGGCGTAGACTGAAGGGCAGTTGAGGGCTGGGTGACCTGCCTGCGCAGGACAGTCATCATGTTTACTTCATGCGGCAAGACGTCGGGGTATTTGCATTCCAGACTCCTCCGCAGGCAGTTGAGGCAAGAAGGAAGTGTTTCTTGACACTATGTGATATTTAGCACTATGATTGACTAGATATAAGGAAGGCGCGACCAATGGTATGAGGAAGGCACGACCGGCGATGTGAAGAAGGCACGACCGTCAATCTGAGGAAGGAACGACCAACGATGCAGGGAAGGAACGACCGATGGTCTGAGGGAACCACGACCGACTATGCAAGGAAGGTACGACGAATGAAAAAAAAAGGAAGGCGCGACCGACCTTGATTTTCCTTCGTTTACACGAAAAACACCCCCCACGAGATTTCTTGTGCCCCTTTCTTGGCCCCAACTGAGAGCTATTTCGGGTTTTAGGGGTTGCCGACGACCCAGACGCACTACTAGGCAGTGATTCCAGCGCATCCGACGCTGAGTTCCCATCCCCAACGCTGCCATTTGGGGATACTGAGGATGGAAGTGGTGAAGTTCCGGTACTCCCGCTGCCTTGAGAATAATTTAACATGTTTCCACCATGTATACTTGTGAACCCCTTTGCCTTTGTGTGAGGTAAGTCAAACGACGACAAAGGTTTCAAACTACAGCCGAGAATGCCAGTGACTATACTATAACTCTGAGAGCTAGAGCAATCTTTTTTGTGTTCATTCTCCTCCGTGAGAGTCCAGAGTCATTGGCTTGGCAATGCGTAGCCGCTGGCGTAAGGTGGGTGACGACGACTGCCTGTGCTGAAATAAGCATGGCGCAACCCTTTCCGACTCGATTTCGCTTTGGGCAGTTTAAGCTTGAAAGAGAGGCTGAGCGGCCAAGGAACAGCCAATTAACGGCCAGATACCAGCGTCCTATTGTTGATGGGTGTCAACGCATATACTCAGGTGAAAATCTAAGAGTCGAAAAATGATTAATAATAACTGGTAGTCTTCGAGAGAGTACTCGTACATGTGATATCATAAACAAAACTGATGATATGAGAGTGCTTTGAGTTTATCCCTTATAATATTTTAGAGGTCATAATAAGCTCAAAATATATCACAAAGCATCAGTCAGTACTGGGACAAATATAATAGTATTCTATATGTGATAATACACAATTTTGCATTGCTTTAGATGCCTACTGTAATTGGCTTTGGAGTTCACACTTCTGAAGCCGATTACAGTCTGTGCCGCCTGGTCGTCTCGGCGTCCAGGCACCTGACAGAAGGTTCCGGCGTCTGGCGGGGCGCGGCCTGGAAATTGAGGAAAACGTTCAAATAAATCTAAACAAATAACAGAAGCGTGAACCTCACTTTTTCCTCTTCGATCTTCAACCTCAAAAACACATTTGTGAGTAGCGGTGATTGTTCTCAGGTACAACAGCAATTAACTGCAGCACAGACCTTTCAGTGAAACACAGCGCCCTCGGACAAACATGGCGCCGACTTCCGCTGATTCGCCGAAACTTCTCGGCGCTGGTTGCCGCGCCGATGACAAGAACATCGTCGCCGAGACCAACGCCGAGAAATTGGAGAGCGTATCCCGGCCCAAGCGCCCCGTCACCGTGATCTACGCTCCACAGCACGAGAACGGCCTCTTCGGACCACAGCGAATTGACCACCGCGATCTCGCGTCTCAATCTGACACCGAACGTATTTTCCTGGGCCCCCAGCCCCCACCTTCGCCATCGTATCCCACTAGGCGTTACCCCCGCAAGCTCCCCAAGCTCCCTGAGCCTGGACCTGAGGCCACCAGACGCTACCGCCTCGGCGACCCTCTACCCGGCTTTCCGCTCGAGTTTCCCGTAGTGGACGTGCACCGCGAGCCTCACCACCTCAGCCTCGCACCTCTGCCTCCCCAAACGCCAAGATTCGCCTGCGGACCCTTCACTCAACCACCACCTCAATCGCCCCAGGCCAACAAATCTCCGAAACTCAAACTCCTCCGCGGCTCGCCCGAGCGCTCCCCTACCAAATCAAAGAACCCGGACGTTCCTCGCTTCCGCATCCGAGGAAACAACCACGTGGAAAACAATATGAGCTACCAGAACTACCTGGACACATCACAGACCGGATCAGCTCAAGGACCCCGCCAGGCGCCCTCCCCAAGTCAAGGAATGCCTCACGCAAACGGCGCCAATGGCGTCGCTGCCATGCCAGGCATGATGGGTGGATTGCCCACCCCAGCGGGCCACCAGTCCGATCTCAATGTCATCTATGGCATGGTTGAGACCTTGCACAATGAGCTTGCTGAGACTCGCGCACGCAGCGAGCGTATCGTCGCTGCAGCTGGGGTTATTCGCGCCCGCGCCCTCGAGCAGGACCTCACTGCCGAACAGATCGCTGCTGGCGTCGCAGCTGAACTTAATGGTACGCATACCCTCCTCCCAACTCCCACCCATTAACAATTACACCTACTAACACCCCCTCCAGAAGGCACCAAGAACCTCGAAGAAGAGAACTCCCGCCTCCGCCACGCCCTCGAGCACGCCACGCACGAAGAATCAGCCTACAAAACGCTCGCCGAAGAATTCGCCGTCACAATGGGCAACGCCCTCGAAATGGGCCACGCATACAAGCTCAAGACCACGCTCGACATGTGCGCCTGGCACCGGTCGTACCGCGAGCAGCTCGCCGCCGAGCGCGCCGAGAACCTCGAGCTGCGCTGCCGAATCAGCGACATGCAAGCCTCCGCAGCGCGCGGCATGGAGCAAATGCGTCTCTTCCGCCGTGGCTGGGACCGCAGCGATCTCGTCATGGAGATGCGTGCTGAGATTGTGAGTCTCCGCCAGCAAGCCCGCGGATGGAAGCGTGTTGCGCTGTCGGAGCTGCCGAGCGATGATAGCGAGTTCAGCGATGATGATGATGTGATTGATCCCGAGGAAAAGAAGAGACTGGCCCGTGTGGAGGAGGAGAAGAAGGCTAAGGAGGAGATGGAGGCTAGTAGGGCGGAGGAGAGTGAGGGGGATGAGGAAGGTGCGGCTGCGGCGCTGGCGAAGGCGTTGGAGGCTAGTCACATTGCTGAGAGTGCTGGGGCTGAGATTACGATCTAAGCTCCCTCACGTACTCACTCATTCATTCACTCGCTCGCTCGATCAACTACTTGCGAGACGTTTCCTTCGTCCATTCGGCGCATAGCATGGCGGGGTTCTGGGTTAGCGTGGAGTCGGGGTGTTATATTTGTTTTGAGTAACTCTATACAGCGGGCGCCGACTATGGCTGCTGACGCGAAATTATATGGGCTCGGCGGTGCCACGGCACTGGTTCGATGCATGCGTTGATTTGCTTTTGCATTTGTATTATAGGAATCATACTACAGAGGAGGTCGGCCTATATGGCATGAGACCGTACACAGACAGACAGACAATGGAAAATTTGCTGATTATAATCCGCCTCGCCTTTCATTGATTGTGTTACGAATCCACTACGAATTCACCACAGCATCACAGGTCAAAAACGTAGGAAGAGTGAAAATGCCCATTCTATACAAAACAGTCTAGAGTACATCTACAGTGTCTATCCTCTATCTTGCGACAGAGCACACCAAGTAACGACACTCAATGCAGAACATATACATATTCCCTCCTAACCAGCCCACCATATCCCCACCCAAGGTCCAGCCCGCCCAATAACGCCAATCCCGAGATCAAAAAAATATATGCTATATACCATCGTATCCAAGCTACAAGCCGAACTACGAACCGAGAATGCTCTCCTCATCCTCGTCACTCGTAATATCCACCTCCTTAATCTTCTCCTCGCGCATCTCGCGCCACGTGCTCCAACTCAGCACCCCGAATGCAATCACAATCAGTCCACCTCCCGCCACGGCTGCCGGACCCAGCGGCACGCCCGTGAGCACCCAGTCGGTCGCCGCGACGAGGAAGATGGTCAGCAGCGCCGCGACACTGCTGAGGACGGGGCTGGTGAGACTGATCAACACGAGGAAGCTGCCGGAGAAGGTAGCGTTGGCAAGGACGCTGATGCACATCATCCAGGCCGCCTCGCCGCGGGGAAGAGCAAATGGCTCAAGACCCGTGTAGTGCAGGATTGGCAGCGGGATCCAAAGGACGAGGAGGGTGAATGCGCCAATGAGGGAGCCAAAGGTGTTGGCGAAGATCATGCCGCGGCCGGGGCTGCAACCAGCAGGGGGGCATGCAAGGCGCTTGTATAGAACCTCGTAGAGGCCGTAGAGGACGGAGCCAACGCCGATGATGAGGTTTCCAGCGAGGCGGTTCTTGGCTTCCTTTTCGGCTGCAGTGACTTCGGAATCATTGGGGGGGGCGCCGGTTCCGGGCTCGTTGGTGTCCCCGTAGGCGACGACTAGGACGCCGACGATTGCGACGAGGACGGCTAGGGATTTGTCTAGGCGGAGGGCCTCCTTGAGGAGGGGGACGGAGAAGGCGTAGGCGAAGAAGGCGGAGCAGTTGTAGATTGCTGTGAGGTCGGAGGCGGTTGTCATGCTGACAGCTAGGTACCAGGAACCGCCTGCAATGGTGAGAGCGGTGGTTACGCCGGCAGTGGTGCGCAGAATGTATGGGACGGGGGAGTGCTGGGTGCGCGGGGGTGCGAGGGATTGGGTCTCGACCATCTGGGCCGTGGTGCGGAGGAGGTAGACATGGCGGCGCCAGAAGGTTTTGAAGGGCATTGACCGCTTTTGGAGGCGAAGGCACATGAGTTGGAAGGGGTAGAGGAGGACCCAGGAGCCGTGGGTAAAGTAACTAGGCCAGTTAGTATGGACGGGGCAAGG
>JPJU01001288.1:0-15460 GCA_000750735.1 Pseudogymnoascus sp. VKM F-4246
CGCCGGCGAAGGGGGAGGCGACGAGGGGAGTTAGGAGGGAGTTGGGACTTGATCTTGATTCTGCTCCTGCTCCTGGTGCTGGTGCGGAAGTGGGAACGGGAGAAGGGCCCAGCAATGGGGTGGTGAGACAGGGGGGCTTGTTTGATAAAGAGCTTGCGAGGCGGAGGAGTGGGAGTATGGGTGCTGGTGGAGAGAAGAAGAGGCGGAGATATGATTCTGGACTTGGGTTTTTGGATGAGGAGGCCGAGGAAGGGGAGGGGGTTATTGGACGGGCGCTTTAGAGGGGTGGGGGGTGGTTCACTCGTTTGTTAATGTGTGTGTTATTTTCATTTGTTTAAAGGGTGTGATGAGGAGTCGGGTTTGTTTGTCTTTTTGGGTATTAAGGGGAGCGGGGGGTAGCTTTTGTGTGAATATATACTATTGAGTAAGATCGACAGCTTGGAACGTGTTTTATTGGATGAGGATGTTTGTGAAAGCCGTTAGATCCTGCTCGGATATCAATGTCTCACATTTCAGCTCCGAATAAAAATGGGCGTTATTGGATGCAGATGTTGTAGACGCCGTCGGGTTTTGCTCAAATATCGGTGTCTCTCATTTTATCTCAGATAAGAATGAGTGCTATTGGATGAAGACGATATAAAATCGTTAGGCGCCGACCCTAGGGGTAATTGTCTCACATTTCAGCTCCAATATATAAGATACCATCTTAGAATATGACGCGAGGTGTGAGGATACTGCTCCCCAAATGTAACAGTCCGTCTCGTACATTTCAGTTCTAAGATATAATAACGACGGTTTTACAGCATCCTACTATATAATAACCCCACTTCGTCCCTAATGTCCTGTAGATAACAACCTCCTTGCTGCTACTTCATTCACCACATACCTGACCCATAAACGACTCTCGAAGTCAAAATGCTGTTCTCCCAGTCCCTTCCTTTCGTCCTTGCCTTGGCCGCCTCGGTGCTAGCTCAAGATGCACAGGTAAGGTCAAATATCAAGACGTCAAGAGGGGATATCGCTAATTAGAACCTATATAATGTTACATTCTACGCAGGACTCTTTTTTAGAGGTCTTGCAGTGGAGGTCCCTTCAACCAGTAATTCCGCTTACACCTGCAACAATCTTCTCGAGCTCTTGTACACCCCCCCCCGACCTGCATCTCATTCCTCTACGAACAACGGGCTAACATACACATAGAAATGGCAAACCGGCTGGATCTGTGAAAATTAGCGAGGGTTCTCAGTGCTCGCTCTATGAGTATGTATCCTCAGTTCCTTGCTCAAATACGTAGTTTAGTGCTAATGCTAGCTGAAGAGGTTCTAGTTGCGAGAAGCTTCTTTCGAAACCTTCGAAGAGTCAGTCGAATCTTTCGCGGCTGGGGAGAGTTTCATCGGCGAGATGTGGTGTTATTCCTTCCTGAGTGGGCGATGCGAAATAAACATGGCTAGGTCAGATAGGGGTATCTCGGATTCCCGCGTTGTCGACATTAAAGGCAAAATCCCCCTTACCAACCTACAGAGCTGTTTGTTTCATTATCGATGAGGCTTGAGCGGATGTCGTTGAATTGGTATAATACGCCGCGCCTAGAGAGGGGTTCAGAGATAATATACACCTACACACAAACATTTTTACAATACAGGCCAAAATACCAGTCAATGTGGCTCAACCCAAGGGTCGGCAGCAAAAGGGCACATAAAATACTGATGATTGGCATGATTGGGGGAAAGAGTTCCCTGTACAGGTTATAAACGAACGCGGATATCTGTTTCTATATGCATATACCCCACTACGATTGCATTGTAATCCCGGAAACAAACTCAATCACAGCTTTTCCTTGTCTGCCCCTCTGCGCTGCGAACTCCCAAGCCTCTACAGCCTTATCAGCGGGGAAAACTTCAATCGGCAATGGCTTGATGCGGCCACTGTCAAGAAGCTCGGCGGATTTAGCCAAAATTTCTGCCTGTGGGGAGACAATGAAGAAAAGCCACCTCACATTGGGATGGCTGCTTAATTCCTCCGGTTTTCCCTTCCCGTATTCCCATGCCGAAGGTGGCTCCGCGACTGTGATAATGATCCCGTCACTCTTGACCGTCTTCCAAGTCTTCGCGAGAACTGAATTTCCAACAGTATCAAGGACCACATCCACATTTTTAACAGAGTCCTCCCAGTCTGGAGTGTTGTAGTCAAGCACTTGGCTGGCGCCTAGTTCTTTAAGCATTCCATGGTGCTGCGGCGACGCTAGAGCAATTATCTCAGCGCCAACCAACTGATGAGCCAGCTGCACGGTAATGGCGCCCACAGCGCCTGAAGCGCCTGTGACGAGTAGTCTCATGTTTGATTTTAATTTGGCATGCTGAAATATGGCCTCCCAGGCTGTTAGGACCGGAATGGGGAGCGCGGATGCCTGCGCATGGGATATCGTCGCTGGCTTAGGGGCGATCTCGTCATCTGTGGAAATGGCATACTCCGCCTGTCCCATGCCTCGTTTTGCGCTTATCATGGCGGTCACAGCATCACCGACTGATAAAGGTCCCTTGTAATTGGGACCCAGAGTGTGAACAACTCCGGAAATATCGTGTCCTGGGATCCTGACCGGGCTGTCCTCCCACAACTCTGGCCATTTGAGCTCATCGGCAGTGATGGATGCAGCATGCACTTTAATTAGCACTTCGTCCTTCTCTGGAATAGGTCGCGGAATAGAAGTATTGAGGGTGATTTTCGGGGCGGCCTTAGTACCGGCCACATAGACGGCTTTCATATCCATGATGAACGCACTCGGGGCTTGTGTAGAGACGTCGAGCAGGTATCCGGCACTATTACGGTAAAACCAGGAGAAGACAGCCTCCGTTTGTCTGTTTATATTCACTTGCTATCTACAATACGACATGGCGTCTACAATACGACGTGGCGTCATGACTAACGTTTTATTTCAACGGATATCCGTTAACAAGTATCCAAGTACCCGAATACCCGTGTCCCCGACTACCCGGCGTCTACAATACGACGTGGCGTCATGACTAACGTTTTATTTCAACGGATATCCGTTAACAAGTATCCAAGTACCCGAATACCCGTGTCCCCGACTACCCGGCGTCTACAATACGACGTGGCGTCATGACTAACGTTTTATTTCAACGGATATCCGTTAACAAGTATCCAAGTACCCGAATACCCGTGTCCCCGACTACCCGGCTACCCCAGTACCCGGGCCGGTATCACTATTTCCTGGACCTCAGCCATCCTTGCTTCTATCTCACAGAAATAACTTTCATTTTTGTTGTGAGCATGGCTTCAACTACGATTAATCATACACAGGACTCATCATCGCCTGCTAAAGGTGGAGGGGCCCGAGTCTCCCTGGCTTGTATTCCCTGTCGCACTCAGCACGTTAGATGCGATGCGAAAAGACCGCAATGCAGTCGTTGCTGCACACTGGGTAAACAGTGCCACTACACATGTTCCCGAAGAGGAGGTCTTACCCACGCTGCCCTGGCGGCGCGCCGTAATGCTGCAGCAACTACTACGCGGCAGTCGTCGTCGTCGTCGTTAGGCAGCCGATATTCGCGTGACTCTTCTCAGCCGCCACGGCCAGTGCAGCGCCAGCAACGCGGGGGCCCTCACCCGCTTGATGATGGTTATATGTCACAGACAGATCATACAAGCGCGTCTCTGGGCACTGAAGATTTGAGGTTCGGTGAAACCTCTTCATTAATTCAAACTCAATACCCCAGCGTTGACAGAGATCCGTTTATTGATCTCTACTACAAGCACTTCCACCGATATCATCCATTTGTCCTGCCACAAAGCTCGCTGCAGATATTGTCTGAAGACACTATCAAACAAGTGAATATAAAACCATTAATTTCAGTCATGCGGTTCGTCGGGTCCCTGTATGCGTACTCAAACCAGTCTAGTCAGTTAAGAGAGCGGGTTACAATCGCTATGGAGGAAGCAAAAGATTTGCAAAGCCCATTTATGGCACAGTGTCATCTTCTCTACTCCATTGCTCTATACTGGTGCGGTGCAGAGCTGCACTCTCGGGATGAGATGGATACTGCAATACGCATAGCGCTAGACTTAGCGATGAATCGCTGCCAGTTTGCCGCTGAGAATGGAAGTGGGGACCCAATTTTAGAGGAAAGCTGGAGAAGAACTTGGTGGCAGATTTACATTGTGGATGCGAACTATGCAGCGATGAAGCGCACATCCACTTTCCCAACTCTTAAGGTAGAAATTACTACCGAGCTGCCTTGCGAAGAGCATGAATATGCATCAGGGGTAAGCATTTTCGTATGCCTCGGGTACCACGCTGGCTCCCTTTACTTCCTTTCTTTTTATATGGCATATTGCTTACAGTGAATCATACGCATAGGTAATTCCTTATCCGAAAACGCTAGAAGATTTCAATTCCCGAGAATTTGCACCTGACAGCTATGTCTATTCGTCATTTGCCTACCTCATTGGGGCTATACACGGCGTTTCCTCAGCGATATCCAGGGTCCTATCAGATCCTTCATGCAGCACTTCTCCGAGGGCTCTTGACGCAGTAGATACCATGATTGACGGATGGATGCTTCTAGTCCCTGAATCAAAGGCTAAAGTCTTTTCTAAAAGCGGCGAAATTGATGAACACATGTTCCATGCCTACATGGCACTTCATGCGTAAGTCTTTCCAAGGAGAATATTAGTTTTTGATGAAGTGATGAAGTCTGAAAAGAGATCATAGCCTTTGGCTATTACCCCCCCGCCACCCAACAATTGCTACCTTTCCGATAGCTGACGTACCTCTAGATCAATAGTAGGTCTTCATAGACCATTTTCAGAGCTTCTATTGGATCCAATGGAGGCCATCTCAAGTTGCTCATCGGATACTATAAATGGTTGGCCAAAGAGCCCCCCTGGGATTGATAATGTCCATACTACACGCTGCCTCAAGTCTATCGAAGCCCAGCTCAGACTTCTGGCGCTTCCAGCCCAGCCATGTTGTCACACGCCATTCGCAGTATGTATGTTAACGACTGGTACAATTCCACTATTGTCGGCATGCAAATTCGTTCTCGTGGACCAGAGACTTGCTGTTGCTCGAGACCAGATTCGCATGAGCATTGGATGCCTCAAATCGTTTGCAGGCGTGTGGCCACGGGCGGCGAAAAACTTGCAAGAGGTTCAGACTATAGCCCGAGAGATGCTAGGATACCCAGCTCTGCAGGGGAAAAATGCGCGGGTCGCCGAAGAATCACTTGCCGACGGCGATACACAACCGCACACAGATCTAACCATAGATCCCAACGAAAGTACGGCTGGTCATGCAAATCTCTGTACTTCTTTAGATGCCCTCCAGTCGTATTGGGATCTGAGCGATCTACAGACGGACTTTTCAGCATGGTTCACAACCTATTGACCGAGGCTGCCAAGCGTCGAATCCTTCTCTCGAATCAATTACCTGAACATTACCCGTTCAATATTCACACAGAGGAAGCCTAGGACCATGTACTAGAGTTATTGTGGTTTACTATCTATGTGGTGACGTTTGCCATTACAACAACTTGATGCCGTTCGCCAGCCTCATTAATCCACCTGTATACAAGCGCAATAAGCATAACCTCTTATTTATAATATGTCCCCATTAATGCAGTTAGAGAAACTCTTTTAATGAGTTTTAAAAGAGCATGCTGTTCTATCTTCAACGCGGAGACCATATTTTCGTTTGCCTGGGAAATAGTTTACCCATGCTAGAGGTTGCTGAGCAGCGTATGACTGCCGGTGTAGATGCAAGATATCGATGTGGTACCCTCGCGGGTATGGATATATGACTCATGTGAAATACGAGCTCCTCTTGTGGGTATAGGCATCAGGCCTTTTCTACTTCAGAAAAGAATCAGACGACGGGTTTTTCGGCAGCCCCGGGAACAGAATGACCTCAGTATGCCACTAACTTAGAAATTATATACCCGTCGGCTTGCATACAGCATGTAAGCCTGCTTTGACCTTTGTCACACATAGCGGATCCCATATCAGCCCGATTCGATAATATTTTGGTAATCAAGTGTTTGATACTGTATGGGACGGGTAGTCGGGCAATGAAATACAGGAGTTCGTTGATATAAAACTGTGGCTTACTCTGTTTTAAAACCTCAACACGAAGTCTTTATCAGGTCAATATAGCTGCAGTGATTACATTTAAACCTCTCGACTTTCAAATCCAAGCTTCTGCAAACAGGCAAGATGGCATCAGCATTAAAGAAGGTCGCGTAAGTTCTACCTCCAATTCGTCTATTTTTGTCCGTGCAGGGAAATACAACCTGCTCACACGTATGCCTAGACCCGGCCCTCGTGAAGAAGTGACTCCTATCTTCCAGTATGAACTGAAGAACTGCCCTGGCATGACAATCGTCGGCGCCCGTGTCGACTACCCAGCTGGAGGTTTTACCCCACCACATCGTCATGGCGGAGCTCAAGTTGTGGTCATGGTAACTGATGGCGGGATACTAAGTGGCATGAATGATAATTCGCCGGAGCTATATAGCGAAGGACAGAGCTTTGTCGAGTTGCCTGGATGCCATCACACGGTGGGGCAAAATAATAGCCAGTCAGAGAAGGCAAAGGCAATTGTAATTTATGTGGTTCAGACTGAGGTTGTCAAATCTGGCTTCCACAATCTTATGGTGCTTGATGAGGGATGGGAGTAAAGATATCTGCCGCAGCTTAGGGCATATAGTAACAGGTTGACTTGGGAAAGCGATCTATTTACGCTCATTCAGAACCAGTGCCGTTACCTAGTTTTATTTGATGTCTTCACATTGTTTTACATCACGTCTTAACTGTTAAAGTAGTAAAGTTGTTAGATACTATGTGGACGTTTTGTCTACTTTATTAAATAATTATACTTTCACAGCCTACAACGCAGAAGCAATTCCTTATATAAAGATAACGACGTATTTATAATATCTAAGTAAAGGCAAGAGTAATATATATATCAATGGCCTCAACCTATAACTGTCGTAGCACTGGCTGGGACGATAGCTGGATCTGCAGCAGCAAAAGCCTCGACCGGATCTGCCTTTGGCGGGTAAATCAAGGACCTGTTAATAAAATTCTTGATCTCCTTCGCAGGAGCGCCAGACTTGTACACTTGGCGATCCCAACCTTCACATATTACTGTTCCCCATCCGCCCAGATCTAAACATGTCCCGTAACTAAGGTGTTCGTACGGGTGGCCCTCAAGCTTCAATAGATCAGCAGCAGCATTATTGCCTGACACGCGGCCAAGTGGAATGGCATGCTGGCACGACATGAGTGTGTAATGACCCTTGTCGTCAGTCATAGCATAGGCTGCATCGCCAGTCGCGAAAACTTGACCACAGGACGGAACACGTAGGTCGCGATCAACGTGTAGGCGACCGAGCCCATCTTTCTTGCCGGGGATCTGCTTCGTCAACTGAGTGGCTTCCATGCCAGCAGTCCAGACGACGCTAAGAGCCTCAATCCGCTCCCCAGATGTAGTGATGACACCTTCAGAATCGATAGACGCGACTGCAGCACCGAGCTTGGTCTCAACCTCGAGTCCATTGAGTGCCTCAGTGATGACAGGGCGAGGGTTGTCGCCTAACTCCGGAGCGATGACATTTGATTTCTCAACAACGACGACACGGACTTTCGTGCCTAAGCCCAATATAGAGTGCAGGCGACGTGGTAGCTCCGTTGCAAGCTCAATGCCCGTAAAACCACCTCCACAGACCACCACCGTGTTCCTAGCTGGGCTATTGGGGAGCGTAGCTAGGCGACGCAGGTGAGCTTCGAAACCAGCAGCCTCATTAATAGTGTCGATGTTAAAGCCATGCTCTCGAAGTCCTGGAATGTCAGGGCGTACAAGGCGACTTCCAGCGGCTAAAATGAGCCTATCGTAGGACAATGTTGATCGTAAGCCTGCAAGGTCTACCATTTCCACCTCCTGATCTTCGGCACGGATGATATCGATAATTCCTTGGATAAACTGGACGCCTGTTGCGGCAAATAGGTCGACAAGAGGAGCGCTCATTCTCGCTACATCCGCTTCGTAGAGCCTCGGTCGAAGAACAAGTTTTGGTTCAGGTGCAACGACGACAACTTCGATGCCATCTCCTACACGGTCCTTGTTTAACTCTATGAGTCTTCTTGCAGCCAAGGCGCTCCATAATCCTGCAAAACCGGCGCCGACAACTAGAATTTTTTGCGTCATTGTAAATATTTCCAAGATGTGAATGAGTTATAATCCAAGATAAGGATGATGAAATCAGATGGGCCATAGATGCTATTATATACTCGTATAATTGTTATACTGATATAACAGGCACCATAGGCACATCGGGGATTCAGTCCTCAGCGCCGAGAGTCTTTCGGTGCTCAGTTGTCACTTACTCCCTTACAAATCGGATAGCCCACTGGAAGGCTTGGATGTCTATAGAAATCGCTAGCCGCTATGAAGACGCGGGTACTGGCAAAGGTGGAGCCTTCCTATTAGACGGGGAGCCGTGATACACTCCGGGCCATTGAGATAGGACAACTTCCGGCAACCCGGGTACGCTAAGAGAAATGAACGGATGTAAATATAGGCTGATATAAAAGGGGTACGAGTCTAGTAATTAAGTAATGCGTGCTCATTACGCTCAACTGACGTAGACAGTATTGGAGTTCCTCATGCATCCATTGAACTGCCGGTGTAACATAGACCGGGTATGCGTAGTAATTAGTACCTCAGAGCATCCCCAGAATGGTATTTAGGCAAGTCAGACTAAAATGAGGGTATTGGTGGCCAGGAAAGCCTTTGAGTTAGTTTTGTCCACAGGCGAGGATCAGAGGTTGGCCTGTAGGTTTGTCACCGGGAGGATATCATGAGATACCCGCAGAATTTTCGTTCTCGACACCCACCTAACTATATACAGCTTCATGGCTGCGCAAAAGCATTCAATGTTTCCAGTGATAATAAATATGTCTTTACCACAGTCTCGTATATCATACCACGAGTTCTCATCCGGCCAATTGCCACTCTCTTTATTTCATATTTCTACGGGCGTCATATGGCGAGTGCGGTAGCTTCATTGGCTTGCTCAGAAATATCCTATATTTGTAGGCCATGCAGTGCACTAGCAGTCTTCTGCGCATGGGCGACTTTTCCTTGTGAATAATATGGCGCTGGATCAGAATTACTGGTGCTCGAATATAAATGTCTCATATTTCAACTCCGAAATATATGAGACCCTGTCTACTGGCTCCTGCTTGCTATAAAATACCCCTTCCTCTCCCGCCCATAACAACCTCGCTTCTAACAATTAAGCTATTACTAATATGACCTACCCTATTCTCCTCTCTCCCCGTTACCCACGGAGTAATTAACCCCTATGCAGCGGCTACGCTCTTGCTACATCCGTTACTTCCACAAGCCAACTTCAGGCATACGAGTACACCACCGACACCACCATAGACATCTCTGAATATGGAACATTTGTTGCTGAGTTTGTCGAAATTGTCATCGAGCGGAAGTTGCAGCACAAGTTTGGCCTCAAAATTAATGATTATAATAGTAAAATAGGCGTCAGCGTGAGCCAGAAGGAGTTCGAATTTCCGGAGGAGCAATGCACAATCACGATACCCGTCACTTTGCCCCTGCCAGAAGATACACATGAAATTTCCGTTGACACGGTTTGGGGTACCCTCGACGTGGAGAATGGGCATAGGTAGGGTTGGTCAAATACTACTAGGACTAGTTACCATCATCCCGATCCTCCCATTAGACCTCGCACCAGACACCGTCGAGAGAAATCCACGAAATAAAGCGGAATAATGTTTACTAGAAGGGTCATCCATTTAGGCACACCTTTCTATGGGCTTCTCAAAGGTCTCATGGAGATATGGTACGTAAATATCGGACTTGTTCTTTCTACAATTGAGAGTGGCTATCCATATCTAACGCTGTGACCGTTAATCCTGTTTCTTAGGAGATTTCATATGAAGGCCTAGCGGTATTCATAGCTGGTGACGCGTTAATAGCAGCTATCATCCTCTCATTTATCATTTCCATGGGACTTTTCCCACCATACTGGTTTCCAATACTGATCAGAGCCTGATCGCTCCCTTCAATGACCTTGAATAAATTATTCGACGAAATCGACTTTTCTTGTCCGCTAGTAACATAGTCTGGTGCCACGAAATCGCCCTGATGCAATGTGGCCTGCCTGTTGAGAATGATTCGTTCGAATGTACTACCGGTCGGACGTGCTTCGTGGGCAAATTCTGCAACCGACTGTGACATTTTATCAACTGCAACACCAGCGATAATTTCCATTTCCTCCGTTTCTATGCCCATACCCTGGAGTGATGAATGGTAAAGCATAATTTGTATTTCCGGGTTCATTGGTTTGAAATCGGTATTGAGGCGATCAAGCAACGTCGTAATCTCCGACAATTTTTTCTCGAGGCCCTCTTTATCAAGCAGTGACCATGCCACACGTCGGCGGATCATATTGGAGCTTTCAAATTTCCTTGTGCGTGAAGTTGTCCCGGAGAGTTTTTGCAGGATTTTCCTCCGCCTACTCTCGTTCCCCTCTTCTTTTGTTGGACTCTTTCCAACGCCATTGGCTGCTAGAGGCCATTCGCCAATGTGGTATTGATTCAAGATACTATTGGCATCATTCATAAGCTCTCGAATGTGACTTAGCGTCCGAGCTGCTAATATCGCGTTCTTCTCCGTGGGATGTTCGATCAGAAACGTGTTTAATGGTGCCCCTGAGTGGTCAATCAGGCCAACAGCTTCCGCCCAACTCCGTGTTGAATTTCCAAGTAATGAAGCTTGAAGCATCAACGTTGTTAGGTCGCTGGGGAAATCTCGCGCCCTGGCGAAATCTTTATAGCACTGAAGAAGGTTCTGGAGTACTGCAGCTACCCCGGCAATTCCAAGGGCAGTGGCGGCGACTTCCGCCATCTCTTCTGCCTGGGTTTTGCGAGGTTGTGAGCTACTTGGATACTTAACGTAGCGTCATTCAAACAACCTATCGAATGCCAAATTATAGACTGGCAGAAAGAATTATTCGCAAAAGATGTATCAGGATCAACGCGTAGCAGAAACCGTAAGATAAATGATGGGAGAAAGTGTGAATGAAAGCTGAAGCCGCGAGCCTATATGCGCATGGTGGCCGGTTGTTGGGCTACGCTGGTGCGTGGTTAGCCAAAACAGATCTATTTTTGTTTCCAGGCCTCCTCCATTGAAGTCATTATTTAGCCACAGAATGGCACTAGAATGGAGAAAAGACGCCATGGTCGGAATCTACAGCTTGGTCGCAGCTAACGTGCAAGGTTTCAGAAGTTTTGTAACTCTGCGAACTATCTGTAATTATTGGACGTTCTTGTATGGGCGCTTAAAAAAGCGTGGGTGTCTGCATGCATGAAGACTGCGTGTGGGCGGTTAAGTATTGTGATGCCTCCAATATCGTCCGTGATCGTCCACTGGTGCCTAAGCGTCATTTTATCGAGAACCTTGTCAGTACGAGTATGTAGTAGATCCCTGTATTTGGCTCTGCGCATATATTATATTGAATAGGCCGCTCTTATCACCGGTCTGCAATACAGAGCGCCTGGGTCCATGATGTCACACGTCTGCGGTCATAAGAGTAATACCTACGAGAGTATCAGGCTCGATGGTACAAGTCAACTCAGTATTGGTGATACCTTCAGTACTACAATTAGTAAGTTAAGACTCCCTTGATGCTTCACGTTTGCTGCATATTTCCTAACGTATCCAAGTCCAACAAGCAGCGGCGCCATTGCCAGTCCCGAATCAGTATTTCAATGTAGTCCTCCCAAGGACAAAGAATTTTGTGGGTCGAAGTAAAGAGTTGGTGCAACTTACCACGGATCTTGAGTCCGGCAACAAGGTCGTGATAGCAGGGCTTGGAGGTATAGGGTACGTTACGTCTGGTAGCAATATAATCAGAGTCACTAAATGCTGCAATAGGAAATCACAAATTGCATTGGAATACTGCTATGAGTACCGAAAGAAGTACCCGACCAGTTATGTATGGTGGATAGATGCAGTTAAAACGCCCAGAATCGTCCAGGCATACTCTGATATTGCAGAGACTCTCCATCTGCCCATATCAAGCAAAGATAATCTGATGAGAGATGTTCGCAATTGGTTCTCGCAACCTGAGAACGGCCAGTGGCTATTAATTTTTGACAATGTCGACGACCCCGAGGCCATTTTCGAGCACACTATCGACGGACAGACCGGATCAATGATTGACTATCTGCCATACAACCATCAAGCAGGCCAGATAATCATTACCTCAAGAACAAAGGAGGCAGCAGATCTTCTCGGTGCGGAATTAATTGAAGTTGATATCCTGCCTGGTTCAGCAGCGCGATTGTTAATTGAGTCATATCTGCCAACTACCCATGACAATTCAACATCTGAGGATATTGACATGCTAGCAGATACACTTAGCTGCATTCCCCTTGCGCTTACGCAGGCTTCGATGTATCTTCGACAAATGAAGAAAACAGTCAAGGAATATCTCATCATGCTAAAAAGTGGCGAGCAGAAGGCCCAGTTGCTATCAAGGCATCTAGGCTCGCATCAGAATAAGCATTCAATCTTTACGGTCTTTAATATTTCATATACAACGCTCAAACAGAAACATAGCCTGGGATTTGAGATGCTGAATATGGCCTGTTGGCTTCATCGCGTCAATATTCCAGAGAGTATTCTGCGCCAGCACTGTCAAGGCGACAAAGCAATGAGCGAAGTCGAATTTGATAAGGCAATATTGCCACTAATGCAGATTTCTTTCTTGGAGAAGCAACACCGGGCTTCAGATTCGGACGAGATTATGTACTGCATACACAGCTTGGTACGAGAAGCAGTGCAAATTTTTCAGTCAGAAGAGGACCTGCAGGACACCTCAAAATCCGAAGCCCTGCGACTAATTGAACAAGAGACTATCCCTCTCGTACATACACACAATTGGCACCGCTTAGGGCCTTGGATACCACATGTCCAGTCTATTGTTCGGTGTAGCAACAGTTCTACACTTATAAAACACCAAGCACGTCCGCCGCTCTTGTATCTTCTTGGTACCTACAATGCGACTGTGCTATCCCGTGTGGATGAATCCATGGAATATCTAGAAGCTAGTCTGCCTAACCTACAACAACCAGCAGATATATCCAACTGCGTCACCTCTCTCGCCTCCCGTTATCAGGAGAAAGCCAATGGGACCTCGAGGGCTATAGAGCTACTTAGGTCGACCCTAGAGCGGCCAGAAATCCTCTCAGCACCTACGGATGTAGCAGTACGACATGAGGCCAGATTAAGGTGCAAGCTTGCAGCCGTACTCTGTGAGCAATTGCCTCCAAACCCCAAAGAAGCACAAGTTGAAGTTGCTAAAGCTGCGGAGCTACTAGAGCAATTTAAAATTATCGCTCGTGGTCATAGTCATCCCTATGAGCAGCTCCTTCCCTACATGATAACGCAGTGCCGGGGCGAAATCGCCCTTGCGCATGCCGCGATTAGCTCTTCAGAGGATGTCGACGGTCTACTACGCGGGTCGGAGTTCGAGGTACTAGAGTTTTGCAAGCGGCTCCAAGACATTTTGTCACCATCCAATGTTGATAACAATCGAAAGTGTGGCCTACTGTGGCTGCTTGGCCGGGTGTGTATGGCACAGGCAGGACGTGCGCAGTCTAAAGTCAGAGAAGAGAAATTAAAGGAGGCTGAGCTATCCTTTACAACGTGCTACAATTTCCGCAGACATGATAGCGGAGATCTTAGTGGATGGGCTCTGGAGGCTTTAATAGCACTGGCCCAATGTCTGCGGGAGCAGAGACGATATCATGACATGGAGGTGCTACTAAGATCTCTAAGGTCTAGCTCTGAGATAGAGGAGCAAGGAAAGACGAGTGCAAAGTACCTGAACTCTGTAGGTCTTTTGAGCTGGGCATTGATGGAGCAGGGAAAGTGGCAAGACGCGATGGATGTCTGCGAGACATTCTATCCGTCCATGGAAAAGGTTTGTGGTGAAAACCACCATACCACGGTGGATGTTGGAGAGAGACAGGCGAAACTCAAGGGGATCATTGATGAGAAACGGAATATGAAAACCATGTTCTCGTGGATGTAACGAGCAACGAGCGACGAGCGACGAGTATTTTATTTTATAGTAGTTGAAGCATATGCAGCTGAAATCTGTGTTTACTGATTGAAACTCATAACGTTTGCTCATTCATAATTTATATAAGTATTTATTGTTAATTTTGAATTATCATTCTAGCCAATATTCCAATTCATATTGTATTTATTCCTAATTTTGGGATTATCACTCCAACCTTCTCTCAACTTCCAATTTAGGCACAATTTATCTTAATATATATTAATTGTCCAATACTCATACTTTCATTGCCGCCCCTACCGGATAAGAGAGGGACGGGACGGAGAGAGACAGTTTCATCGCATCGTGATGTGGGGTAAATAGCTTCCTTCCCGTATCGGTAACCTTGGCATACGTCACGCCGCATCTAAGTGGTGCCAGGCACGAAACCAACGACGACCGAGAACAAATATAACTTCGACATTCGATCTCGACTCCGAGAAGAAAGATATACTATTGCTTGTTTGGATAATACAACAGACGAGTCTAGATACCACGGCCAAGAAAGAGAGAGCTTCCGTCGAGAGCAAAGGTGGAACGTCAATCGCCAGTAGGGATTATCAGGAACCTACAACCCACATCCACTATCGTCCCTTCAACCAACTATCACGATCTACAACTAAACAACCCCACAACTTCCACATTACCGTCTATTTCACAAACCGAGAAAAGAACCTCACAGCTACAACAGCAACAATGACAGACACCACCTCTCAAATGGACACCTCATCCGACGCACCCTTCCCCTCCCGCTCCCCAACACCCACAGCCCTCATCTCACCACCCACACCAACATCCGGGATGTCGACACCAGATATGCCGTACGCCCCCATCTCTCCCTCTTCAATCTATACACACCCAGCTAACCCCCCTCTCCAGTGGCACCCCAACCTCAACAACGACCTCCCTCTCCACCCTCTCCACAACAGCCATCAAAGACGGCCACCGCGGCACCCACCCTCCAACCCAAGACGCCGAGCGCGACGACCGCATCTCCCGCCTCACCGGAATGTCGAGCCTGCGCCACCCCGGCCCACGAGTCCTTTCCACAGTCGGCAGCGCGAGCGCCACCAGCGCAGGCGGCGGGCGTGGGAACGAAGATACAGGATCAGTAGGCGGCTCGGCGGCCGGGGAGAGGGGCGATGGAGATGAGAGCGGGGTGGAGAGCGCGACGGGGGAAGGGACACTGAGTTTGGCAGGGAGTCAGGAGGGAGCGGGACGGGAGGCTGAGAGGATTGTGAAGAGGCTTGATGGAGGGGATGGAGAGCCGGCGGGGGGGA
>JPJU01001289.1:0-18358 GCA_000750735.1 Pseudogymnoascus sp. VKM F-4246
GTACTATGGGTCCGATGGTATGGCATGATGGGGGAGCATTGATCATTGATTTCGCATGAATTTTGATATTTAGCTTGGGGACTGACTGACTGACTGAGCTGGTGTGGTGGCGGTGGCGGTGGGGAAGGGGAAGGGGAGGTACATAACATACATACAGATATGGGGATAGCATTGTTGCATTTGGTGGAGGTGGAGGGGGTTAGTGATGAGGGAGATTGGGGGGGTTGTTTCTGCTCTGCTCTGCTCTGCTCTTGGCTTTAGGGAAGGGGAGGGGGTAGTGAGTGAATAAATCAACTTAAGAGCCTTCTTATTTCCACATCTTCCCAGGCATTTTATCTGTGGACTGTGAACTGTGAATGCATGTCTGTCTGTGTGTGTACGTGTGAGTGAGTGTGAGTGGGATGTGATACCATAAACAAAAATAAGAACGGCGAAATTTTCTCAATTTCACACCAGTGCAAGTCCTGTGTTGGACTGTTTTAAATCGTGATATGGGGTCTAGATGAAGTTTAACGATTTTACAACTAGAATCTGCCACATTTCAACAACCTGTTGTGCGCTTATTCTGTGTTTGGAACAGACAGCTGTATATAGTAACATCTTACTTGTATATATAACTTAGGACGTTATAATATCTGTCTATAACTTGTCTACCCCGCGTTACCGCGTTAGCCTAAGAATACAATCCACGCTCATACGTATATATACTCTACCATCTACATAACCGTCACATACGACCATAGACTCAAGAGAATTGGGCCATCTCTGCCGGAGATGGTCGCTGAATGCAATGACTTTGAGATTTCTGTTGATGGAAACTTGATAACCAATTGCTGTATCGCGTGAACGGTTCTGAGGCCAATGCTGCTTTTATCTGACAATACCACCACATAATACGGCTAAACATACACAGCTATCGCAAAACCGGAACGTGTCCTTCGCAAGGCACATGAATAGTGCAGTAGTAAGTATTACAATTTCTGTAAAAAGTCTTCTGCTTTCCAATGTCAGAAGTCGAGCTTTCAAAATCCCAGAAACGGTAAACCAGCTGTCCAGAGGTTTGATCTACCACTCGCCCTAACAGTTTTTTTTTTTTATTTGTTTGTATTTAGGGTATGTTCCGAACAGTTGAAGCCTGCCCACGCAGTCTTCTTCCATACTTCATGTTTATCGAGGAACTTCAACCTCATGTATTATCTCAATATCGAATTCGCTACTCAAGCACGCGGTCTCACAGTCCATTTTGGAGAAAACAACAATGCATTCCTTTGCCGATATTCCTCTGGATCGACATAAATCTTCAAGTTCATACTCTGCTTACCAAGATCGTATACTCTGCAAACAATGTAAATTTTGTCTGAAGTATGACCTGGCCGGAGCGCATTTTCTTGCATCTGCAATCGTTAGCTCATTCCAACAATGAAAAAATGTCGAACGTACTAAATTGTACTGATTGTGACTCATGAAAAAAGGGTTAGCACATCTTCCTGTGGTTGTTTTGACTTCAATGAGATATTCTGGCTCGGATTCAGTCCAAATCTTATCCAGGTATCCAAGATAAATAAGCAATCTGGTCAAGTGACTGTTGGTGTCTCTATAGACAATATCGGATGTCTCGGGCTCATTCCAGGAGGGCATATCGTGGTAATTGGGGTGGACCGTTACTAGGCGGCGGATTTGGCTTTTCCAGCTCTGTATACCGAAATGCGGTTCGAGGACGTGCAGAAGTATTTCATACACCTACAAAGGTTCGTGTTAAGGCTATTATATTGGTTTTCAAAGTGGAATACTGACAAATAATTCTCCAGCAGCCCCAATCTTTGTGTCATGTCTCGTCTGATTTAATTCTCGAACCCCAAATGCAGCTTGGTGATCGTATCCAGGAAGATGTTGTCCATTAGTAGGCGCTGCTGGGAAATCATTTTGCGGCAAGTTCGTCTGTCTTGCGATGCGGATAACATGGCCAAGAATCTGCGTGTATGCGTCTACATTACCGAATATACTTTGGATGGGTATATTTGGAGCATTATCCGCCTCTGGCCCGACAAATACCTGTGGATATGAGTTGTTTGATGACGGAGTAGAGCCGCCTTCGGGTATTGCAGTACTTGTTTGGCTCACTTGGGACAAGCCAAAGATCTCGTTGACAGTGACACTAGACGATGCCTCCGCAGTTGTTACTACTACTTCTCTTTCCTCTTCTTCCTCTTCATCCTCTTCAACTTCTTCGTCCTCTTCGTCCGATTCGGTAACCACTCTTCGAGGGATTGCTTCAATTCCTGGGACTTGTCCAACGCCGACAGTTTCCAAGAGATCATCTATGATGGAGATGCTGCTAGTCAAAACGAGGCTGATATGCTCTCTGGAAGATATGGGTATTTTGATTGCCTTAGCCAGAGCCTCTGGGAAGTGCATCTTGTAGCAAACTTCCCGGTTAGATACTAGGCTCGGAACGAAGATCTGCCAACCATTTTCCTTACTGCGAATGTGCACATGACCAGTACTTTGGGTTATAGGTCCAGTTGTATCTCCATTAGTATGATGTAGGGTGTACGTTGTAGAAATACTGTCTGTTTTCTGGATTGAAGAAGCTAAAAGCAGATCATATAGCGCCTGGTGGGCATATGGAGTCCGATGAGAGACGGCAATACTGTATAAATGTTAGAGTGATTTTATAAACTAATAACTTTAGCTCTTACCGCAAAATCCTATATGCCCTGTCTGTGAAGTCTCGTGTTAACCTTCCGGCAGTCATGCCATCTTCACGACAAGTGGTTTGTGTTGTGCACAGTCGTGACAAATACTTGCTTTGTAGCCCTAGACCCTCTAAAAATGGTTCTAGTTCGTGGATCTCTTCTAGAGAGAAGTCTAGAAGATCGACATGATCCAAGAAGATGGCTGAAAGCTTTTTATTATCAATGATAGCAAAAGTTTGTTCAAAGCTTCCTAGATTTATACTGCCATGTAAGCCGTGTCTTCTGATTGGTAGGATATTGTAGGTTGCAAGAGATTCCAGATCTTGCTGTGTTAAACCTTCTCTGTTAATTGCTTTAATCATTTTCTTAACACTCTCCACTGAGGACCGTCTTTCTCCTAAAGAGCAAAGTGCTTTCACGAGTGTTGGTAACGTAGCCGGAGAGATTCTCAAATGTTCACAGAAGAAGTCTACAAGCCCTTCGGGGTACTCGGCACCAATTACTGCCATGCCTTGAATTGGCACTGGGCTGCTCCAGAGACACTGTGATGGCGGGTACCACCGGTTGGTAGAACGAACATATATCAGTTCTTCGTCTTCGAAAGTATTGCTATTTCATCATTGGAATCTATTGAGAGTTGTAGGAGCCGTTTTACTTACCATATCGAATCCCAATCTCTATCAGCTAATTGGCTTTCTGAAAACAGCCCATAGAGTCTCTGGGCTCTATTAGCAACATTCCATAGAGGGTTCGGGTCTGCTCTGAGCTTCGACAAAGTGCGTTTGTAATCGTTCCAGTCTGCATTTTGGATTTTCAGAATTTCTCCATGGAAGAGGCGAGCTATTTTTTGGTTGGTCCGATATTCCGAGAGACAATGTAAGGGCGTTTTATCTAGTACATCTTGGGGGCCTTCCCAAACGCAACTGTCCACATCAATCCACCTAGGGCCAGTGGAGCTTGGATCGAAACAAGATGGATCGAGGATTAGATTTTCTCGATGAAATGCTTCCCTATGGGTTATTAGTTTCGACGGTATTCGACGGTATTCTGAACTTAGAAGCCTAGCTTACACGATGGTTTCCTTGTTGCTTTCACTGTAGTGATCTGAGATTGATGAGTATGTGTTTAAAATATCAGCCCGTGCGCAGTTCCAAGCTTTTTGCGGCCGACTTTTATGCTGGCGTAAAATTTCCAAGTAAAAAGAAATATCTGCCTCAGATTGTACCCCAAATCGCCTAAGGAAATCCCAGTCTTCAGGTGAATCCTTGTAATTGAGAATAGTATCTTTTTCTAGAAATGGAAATCCCGACACAATTCCTAAATTTGCAGACTCATTCATTAGGCCCTCCGTTGGAAAGTAAGTGGACTTTAGTTGTGTTGATAAAATACCCCAACATGAGACACTTGCTGTTTTAATCTCCTCGGTAATTGAGACAGTCATGTCTGGTTTATAAGTTGCCCAATGCGTTTTCAAAGTTCCAATAATCTTATCTGGTCTATGTTGAAGAATGAATCGAAATTCAGTAGACAGTGAGCCTGCACTGAATCTCAGGCGAGGAGCATCACGGACACTTAAAGCCCGCTTGAGCCAGCCCGTCCAGCTCATGCCATGTTGCCGGGTTTGCTGAGTTATAGGAAAAATCATGTCCAAATAGCCAGGGTCGAGAAATGAAACTGGTAGTTTAGATAATGCTCCCCTAAACAACTCATAAGGGCCATATTTATCTTCGGATGGCAGGTACACCGGCACATCAGTTCTTCGAGTGTTGATCTTCCTTTCGTTATCGTCGTAAATCCACAAATGTGAGAATATTGGATGAGAACTATCTTCGACATGCCAGTACAAGTAACTTAGGTGCAGTTTTGACGATGCTAGATCCGCTGCTCCGTCTCCCCTCGAGTATTCTTCCCGCATTTTGCCAACTACTTCATCAGGTGAGCATTCCGTGGCGCCAAGGGCTTCAAACAGTTGCTCTCGAGCCTCGTTTACAGTACTTTCAGGATCAATCGTAATGACTATATCTTGAGGTATTGCAGGTCCGATTTCTGCTGGAAAGTACGACTGGGTCGCCATCGCAGTCACCCATTGCCCACCACTCAATGGAACCAACCGCAAATCCTTTAAAACCATTGTCTCGATATCAGTGCCCGGAGACTTTTTCAGAATAGATATAATGAGATGAGCTGCTCGAGTATGCCAGCTATTAGAGGTTTCGCCCCTCTTCATCTTCGAATTAAGAGATCTCAAATCATGCTTGATCCTATGGCACATCGCAAGATCCTCAATGTCTTTAATGTCAAACAGCTCCTTCAGTGTTTTGATGTTTTCAGGGCCATATTCTAGCGATAGGTATTTACTATGTCTTCCTAGACGATCTCTGAACAAGGGTGATCCACTGTCGTCTAGGTAATCCGGTGGAAGTGTCCGTACATTCTCCGGTTTTCGAAGCTCTGAGGTTCCGTGGATGTAAAAAATATTTGCATTCTTTAGCCGTTCAACAATTTTGCGAGGCAATTCTCTCCAAAAATGGTGCTTCTGGAGTGCTGTTCTAGAAGGCAAATATTCGACCCAGCGGTACCGCAGAGGACCACCTCTGCTACAGAAGTCAAGTACTCCATTGCAAAAGCTGTCTGCAATTTCAGATAGAATGTCTTTATTCCATTTAGAGTCAGCTTTGACTTCTTCTCTACTTGCTTGCAAGATGAAATCTGCTTGGATCAAAAACTAATTGTTTTAGCAGAGGTACATTTTTCAGCGTATAAAACTTACATTGAAGCCAAAGTTCCCAACTGGAAGATATGCGAAAACATCATATTGAGTGGGTTTTATAGGGAGATCACCCCTGTCCACCTGAAATGCCAGGACTAGTTCACATCCATCTCTATCTGGACGGGCCTCATCCTCCGACAGACCTGTTATCGGATTTCTGAAAATGTAGTACTGCGAGATATCTGGGACTGTGTCGGATACTTCGGCCACATCCTGAACAGTTTTAACGAGAAGTGTCAGATTAGCTGATGTGTCCTCTGCTGGCGCCTCTTTGCTAAAAGTGGTAATTGTTTTCCCCGTCGGTTGCCTGTGAACTGTGATACTGATCTTTTGGATCTTGGACAAGAATAGAAGCAACGTAGGATGAACGTTATCAAAGTGAGCCACCAAACTCTCATAGGGGGTATTGTTTGGCGTTAGGGTCATTCTCGTCAAAGGGCGCTTCTCCATTGGGATAGGATCATCTCCTAGAAGCGGAGTGACCAGGCCCAATCTCTCCTCGGCTGTACCATCCCTACGATACACGAAATAGAAAGAAAATGCATTAGACTGTATGTCGACTCTGGACGCGACTTGGAACACAGCCTTGAATCCAATTCCCTTCTCGCCGATGAATCCATGCTGGTTCCCTTTCCAACTTCGTCCAGTACGACAAATTTGGCGCACATCATGCCTATCAAATCCATTTTGGTTTGATTCAACAATGACTTTTTTTGGATGTACCTCGAAACTGAGCCAGGGAATAGACTTGCTGAGGTTGAACGAGCAATCTTCCACGTTCTGTGTCAGCTCTAAAATAAAGCGACCCCTTACTGAACCAATATCCTCTGCAATTCTAGAGGGGATTAGCTAAATATTCGACTGAAAGGAATCAAGAATATAGACGTACGTCTCTACTGCATCTGCAATCTGCCGTCGAAGGTTTGCAATAGATGTCAAAACCCTATGATCTGTAGCTGCTTCAAGTTCTGGCTCGTGCCATCCATTCTCGCGACTAACCTCAAGGACAATTCCTCGTGCCTCAGGGACACTAATATCGAGAGGATAAGCCATTAGGTATCCAAATAACCTGCGGGGAAGTCAGCATTAATAAATTACACGAATGAGTAGTGGTCAGGTAGCCACCCTCCTGTATGATTAGTCATGTCGAGGCTATGCCCTGCAGCTCTAATCTCTTTGCGACTTGCAAGCGCCCTCGGGAGATTAGCCGGCGCCGTAGGACATGGTTTAGGAGAGTTTCCAACATTGTTATATCGCGTTGTGTCGCGTTGTTTCGCTTTATTGGTCTCGCTGAAATCAACCAATATGCAGGGGCAGCTTGTTACAGTATGGCGTTAAAAGTATTCGTACGGGCCTGTGCACAACTTGGGAACCCATTTACCCGCAATTTATGAGACCCGTACGAATACTTTTTGCGCCATACTGTATATATCTCGGCATGCGCCGGAGTTTAGCTTGGACCGAGAGTTCGGAAGGATAATCATATTGGAGAAGAGACTTCTTGTAGTTTTGAACGTCTCCATTACATTTATGTTGTTTGACGACGACGAAAGGAGAACCTAGGAAATCACAAGGTGATAGTAGACTCGTCACAAAGCAAATCTCGAATATACGTGAATTGATTTTTTTTTTCCTCTTCACGTTTTTCTCTATCTTTAAGCAATACATGACGTAGATGGAATACATTGAGCACAAACAAAAATGTCCTACAATATCACCTGTCGAACTTGATACTTGCTGAGCCCGCCTCCTGATTATTTACAATGTTCTTGAATGTCAGATTATCACCCTTGTCCCTAAACCTTACTTGTACATCATGAGAAAATTGATGTACCGTTCGTTTTTTTTTCTCATTGTACCTACTTTCAGCACTTTCGCCAAAGTCAAAATCCGCATCGAAGGTTGACTCAATTCTGCCAACGCGATCTACCCCTATTGAGGGTTAGTTTGCCTTTAACAACAGGTGAATACAGTAGAGTACACACTGCAATTAATCGAGTACTCAGGTGCTTCTGTGAGCGCACAAGAATACAGCTGGGTTAGGCTAACAAATTTTTTGCCAGGTGAGTAGTCTCTACAAACAGATGCTGTTATGCATGTGTCTTTAGTTATTTCATCTCCCTATGCACGCTTACAGTTAGCGGCAAAGTAGACATTGAATTGTCAGAAATATTCTAACTAAAAAACATACCTTAGAAATCAGCCACCTCATTCTGTTATTACACAGCTTCCTCTCATCGTTGAAGCTAGAGAAATATGTGTAATCTTCTGGGTCTATGCCTTCACGGAAATCTGACGCAATAGAGAACCCGTAGTGGCGTCGAGCGTGCGTCACACGAGGAGCGATCCCTTCAAGGCCGCGTAGAGCCGCACCTTGCACAACAGCAGCTTGACTTTAGTAGATCAGCATGGAAGATGTTGTTAAATTAGTGGTACTACTTACGGATGCTCGGGGCAAAGCAGAATAATACCACCATTTTCCTTGCACCAATCTGTCAGAGCTTGGTTCAGGTATGATGATTCACCAAATCCTCCAACGAGAATAATTCGCTAAGAATTGCAGGCGTCAGTCAAAAGTTCTCGATTATTGTTAATAGGGCTGGTGAAACCTACATCAATAGTGGCATTTCGCTTTTTTCTTGCCTCTTCCACCTGCTGACCCACTAAGCTTGTAATCTCGTCAACGACTGGGTCGAAAAGGCTCTGCATGTCCTCACTACAAAAGTTGTTAGATAATAGTTCTCTATCTGGTGGGGGGCTTACTATGATAGTTTCACATTTCTATCTTCTAGGTCATAGTATTCAGATTCTGGAACATCGAGATTGATGGGGCCTAAATCTCGATCATCGCTATTATCGTTATGTCCAAAGTCTCGTTTCAACATTTCAAAAGAATTCATGAACCTGCCACCAGGGCCTTTTATCCCAAATGGAATGTTATCAAATGCCGAGCCGAATCTTTTGGAGAGTAGTGCATGCAAATTGCGGTCAATACGTGTCGAGCCACATTTACCACCTGCGGATGTTATTCGTCAGGTCGTAAGAATGGCACCCAGAAATGCTCAGATCAACGTACCCACACCGACGCAAAGTTCATCGAAAGTTAGGTAAGGCCGTACCTGCGTGATTGTGTATGTAGTTATGTCAACGGTCCCACCGCCACAATCACATATGAGGATATTTTCATGTTCCTAACTGGTTCAGTAACTCAAATTATCAGATACATAGGCGTATGAATCACCTTAATCGAATTCAAAGCACCTGGCTCAGCATACTTTTTCAAAGTTGCAATAGCTGCGGCTTCTGGTTCGGCGATGGTGAAAATCTCATCTTGTGGTTTGTGACCAAAGCCGGCATTTCTAGCAGCTGTGAGAGTGGAAGCTTTTGCTTCATCCGACCAAATAGCTGGAAGTGTGATCCAGCACTCCATTGGTGTTTTTTCAAAAGTGGAAATGGACAATTGTTCGCCGAGCATTTTGGATACAAATAAGTACACTTCGTGCAAGAAGTCTTCACAAACCCCCGGGGCATCACGAAAAGAAGGCAATTGGAGCATCCCAGGCCCTCCTATACAGGAAAGGGATGGGTCGTCATGTTCGCCTACAGCTGCGTTCTTGTCAAGTAGAAGTTTAGTCCACGAGTAAGACTTAAGTTTTGGGTAAACTTCAAAGCCCCACTTGTTGGAACTGATCTTCGGATTTTCCGCGCTGTACGCGATTCTCGTTGGTGTTTTCCACGACCCAAACGAATCCCCTTTCCAAGTCGAGATAATGTTGATATCATCTATGCCGCTTTTGTCTGTGGTTACGAAACTAACACCTGCAACAGTGTTAAAAATGGAAATGTTCAAGCAGAACACAATCTACATACCTGAAAAGGTCGTGCCATAATCAATTCCCACAATGATTTTGTGTGTTGGCGCATTTTTGAGTGAGATGGACTCCAACCGTTTCTCCACACTAGAAAGAGTGTCGCTAGTGCTACGAGAACCCATGATGAAGAATGAAAGCGATGATATGTAGGTGAAGAAGGACTGTCTCAATGTCAAAGGCTGCGAGGTCAGCCGTCTTACTATACGACCTGAAGGATTTAGTTTGTCTCGGAGCTTACGACTCCTTGAAACATGCAGTACAGCGCCAAAAGTATTCGTATGGGCCTGTGGCCCAATTACAGCAAATCAAGTGGTTTTTACACCCATTTGAGCACAGACCTATACGAATACTTCTGGCGCCTGTATGCTGTTGGATTTTGCTATGATAGGTCCAACTATGTACGAATTAGGCAGGTGGGTACGTGCAAGCGCTCAAAGAGGGTTTCGGGCCGGCCCACGGGGGTTTAATTGCGCTAGTGCCGCCTCGAGTTGCATCTGTATCACAAAGTGTTTCAACAGCACATCTTTCCTGACCCCGCAAGTTGGTCTTGTTGGACCTTTCACAGGCCGTCATTATTTCAACAATTTCTAGTGGTTACGGACGTTTCAATAAGCGCTTGACTGTTTCCAGTTCGCCTAAACAATTCCACTGTAAGACGCTTGCTGTGAGTGGCTTTAGCCGCTGAATGCAATACGCACAATACCTACTTCCTTGATCGTGATACTACCTCCATGGTTTTACAAACCACAAAGCTTATATTAACCATATTTAGGGGACAATCGAGTCGCATACCTTTAATAGGCACTCGGGAGCATCGCATATCATCTCGCAGTGGCAAACCAAGTGTTAGTTCAAAGGCTGCCTCTGCAAAGGCCTACACAATATGTCTTCGAACAACTCGAACCAACAAGGTCATCGCACTTTGCGGAAATCTGATGAGAAAAATCTTCCATCGCCTCATCAGATAACGGAAGCTCAATCTAGGCCATCCCAAACCATGAAGAATGGATCCGTTGTGAACACTTCAGCTGTGGATACAGACGAATGCGAAGATGAAGAGTTTCCATCACAGGTCCGGAACTCAAAGCAGATGGTATCAGAACAGGAGTGTACCAGATCTGGTGTGTACCTTCATGTGTGCTGCGGTTCAGGAGCTAACGTCAGTCTTTCCTAGCAGCCAACGAATCTCCTCTCAGCGTTAAAGGGGTAGTAAAATATATTTTCGGTGCTGTATCCAACTCGCCAAGTACAGGCTTGGAACGACACACAAAGCGACCACAGAAATCTAGCAATATAAATCGGTCTCTAGAGCAGTTGCAAGCAAAAGGTGGCACGGACAAACAGATATCGAAGGGTGAGACAGTTCAGATGGAGGAGTTATTGGAGAAATTCAATCAAGCAATGACGGAGAAGGAATCAGTATGGCAGGCAAAGGAAAGAGAACTCAAAGATCAGGTTGGGCATATGCAAAGTCAAAATCTGTCTCTAGAAAATAGAATCCAGGAGATTCACAGTGAGCTGGAACATCGCACTCGTACATTGGAAGCTAGGGTTCAGGAAGCCATGTCCGAAAAGGAAGAGGTGAAAGCTGAATATAACTTATTCATTCGCCAGAAACAAGAAGAGAAATTTAAAGAGATGGGATCTTGGCTTTCCGTTGAGGGAAGCAAAGTTATTGGTGATCTCGATAGGCTTAAGAGGATTATGAGGACCTTTGGAAAGGGGATGTCAACAAATGATGTGTCTGTTTTTCAGCGACTTGACGAAGCTAGCCATATGGCTTTGATGAATGACCTTTCAGAGGTCTGCGTGTTGGGAAATGAAGGACTTCCAGAAGGACTAACTTCTTCGAAATCTCCTACGCTTCTTCTAAACGCCCTTCTCGCCCACCATGTGTATACGAACTTATTTAAAAATCCATTCTTCTTCCTGGAGATCGGACTCGGAGATGTCCTTCCAAAGCCAGGGTTAGATAGCCTGCTAAACAAAATATATAGCCGTACGCAACAAGGTAAGTCTATTCAGGACTTTAGGATATGATGAACAACAGCTAAACTAATTAACACAGCAAATCAGGAAGAGGCTCATATATGGCGTTCTCAGACACTAAGACTCTTACTACCTCCGCTGAGAAATAATACATCAAGTCAAGAAAAAGACCTACATCTGTGGACATCTCAATTGATTTCCAAGGTTGCAAACCGACAGGCTACACATTTCTTAGAAGGTCCAGCTCAACATCTGATCCGCGACGAAGCTAAAGCCGAATGCAGTAGCAAACTTCAAAGTATATACCACACGGCAGCAAATATTTCTTACATGATGTGGACGAGAAGGACGACCATGAAGTGTTACACTTTAAAACATCTAGGCCGGCTGGGTTTTGACCCGGAGAGTAAAGACCTCATTCCGCATTCTTCGGTGAAATATGATCAATTTGAGGACCAACTCGAAGGCAGACCCATTAGCCTTATCGTACATCCACTTTTGCAGCTATTCGGGACAAATGACGCTAAGGATTATGACCGAGGATCGGTATGGGCACCAGCAGAGGTGTGGCTCGATAGCAGAAAACTCACCCAGTGATGTAGTTGTCCCAAAGAAGATTTGATGAGGAAAAGGATGGAAGTATATAGCACTTGCTATTAAGGAATTGAAGGTTATACAACAAGACGTGTCCTAAATTGAAGATTCGTACCTCACCTTATCGCGCTGAAAAAGAATTTCATTCTAAAAAAGGACTTAATGAACTCACTGTCCTAGTCTCACTGGCTCGTCGCCAAACTGCATGATCACGTCCAACCCAGGTTATTTATTTCAAAGTGAACGTCTCTTTCTGCGTGATTTCAGGGCGAGTAAAGGTTCTAGGGAGGAGGGGTAGAGGGCCAATAGCTCTCTCACGTGCACCTCAACCTCTCTCTACATTCCCTGCTTAAAGGGCTTTTTCACCTCCCTACCCATCCTATCTAACGTCCTTTAAGGCTTAGAGAAAACGCCCTTATACTTCCAATCACATGACACAAGTTCTTAATCAAGACCCCATCCGTCACGCAGCACCGAAATCCGAAGCCAGACAACAATCCCCTGTTTCCGCGAAGTCGCGGCCGTAGTTGCAGACGCAAATGGCAACCTTTCCAGAGGGCAGGCAGACTTCGGAATCAACTAACCGTTTCGCGTTTTTATAAGCGCTCGTTGGCCGCCTCAGTGGTTGTCACAGGTGGAGATTGATGTGCCTAGTGACAGTGCAGGTAAAAGCAGCAATGGTCTTGGAGCGGGAACACGGAAGCAGAAGGCTGACAACAGGGGACGGCTTTGGTGGTGGTCTTAGCGCGAAAGAAGAGATGGGGGCAGGCATAGCAGCAGCAGCAAGACTCTTATATGGAAAGATGATGCACAAGCACTGTCGAAGCCAGTCATCAGATGATAGATAGATACATGGCGCTGTAATTTCACTTCAGGCCTCTCTCCCTCCCTTTGGAAAACTACAATGTGGAAAGTGTAGTGTAGTAGCAACAATTGGATATATAGTTATTTTTTTGTGTTATCAGTTTCTTTTTTTCTGCGATCGTTGAATTACAACATTGGTTTGGTTTGGTTTGCTTGCACCCCCCACACACAGGCCGTGCTTCTAAATCAAACTTTCGATAATACTCGTACTCGTACTCCTTCACCGAACAAAAAAGATTTATATTTTCCCCTTTTCCGGCTTTCCATAACACTTCAAATCAACAATCACCTTACTCAGCAGCATTGCTCCTCGTAGTCCTCTTGCTCACACCCTCCTTCCCTGCATCCACCGCGCTCGCCGCCGCCGCACTAGCCTTCTCCTTCCCCTCCTTCACGGCAGCCTTCCCGCTCTTCGCACCAGCCTTGACCTTCTCCTGCGCCGCGGGAGCAGCACCCATAGTCAGCAGTCCAACAAGGACACCAAGGATCGTGAGCGCGCCGACGGCGGCACCAATCGCGACCTCAGGGACGAACTTGATAGCCTCGATGGGGTCGTGCTTGGCGATCGTGATGAAGAGGTCGAGTTTCTGCTTGACGAAGCGGACGGGGTCGTCGCCGAAGGCGAGGTCGAGGTCAGACTTGGGCTTGTCCTCGGCCTTGGGCTTGGCGGCTAGCTCGGCTGCCTTCTCAACGACATGCTTAACCTCGAAGGTCTCGGCGGCGAGGGCCTCGGCGTCGGCGATGGAGTGGCCGATGTAGATGTTGTCAAAGAGGATGTCGTTCTGCATGGTCCAGATTTCGAAGCCGATGGCTCCCATGGGCTCGAGGTTGGAGGGCTTCTTGTCCTCGTAGTAGTTTGGGTTCTTGATCTTGCGCGGGGCCCAGACGCCCTTGTAGGCGGGGTTGTCGATGAGAGGCGCGACCCACTTGCCCTTGTACTCGGGGTTGGACTTCATGGGCTTGGTCCAGGGGCCGCAGCCCGAGGCGTCCTCGCACTTGGGGTTGGGGATGCTGGGCGCGATCCAGTCTCCGTCCTCCTCGTCGTCCCAGTCCTCGGGCTTGAGCGCCTCGGGGTCGGGGATCACCTGCGCCTCAGTCTCGAGCCAGTCGGCGGGCATCTCGGCCTCGTCGTCGACGATCTCGAAGGGGGCCTCCTCGTTCCAATCCTCGGGCTTCTTGGCGGCGGGGTCGGCGATGCGGGCCTCGTCAACCCAGGTGTCGGGCTTGGAGTCCTTCTCGTCGTCAATCTCCTTGGGGGGGTTGAAGGATGGGGTGAAGTCCTCGAGGAGGCTGCCCTCCTTGACCTGCTTGCCGTTCTGTCGGATGGCAAAGGTGTTGTTGGGGTGCACGATGAGGGTGTAGAGCTCGGTGGTCTTGGAGATCTGGGCCGTGGGTGGGCTGTTCATGTGCTTCTCCTCGTACTCGCCCGTCTTGGGGTTCTTGTGGTTGACGATGAAGTGGACCTTGTTGGTGTGGCCGCACTTGTCGGGACCAAACATGATCACGTAGGGGGAGGTGTTGGCGAACTCCTCCTGGTGGAGGGCCTTGTTGTCTCTGAGGAGCTTCAGGTAGGCGCCTCCGCACTCGAGACCGTCTAGAATCAAGTCAGCATGGGGATTCGAGCTGGGATCTAGAGCTACTCACTTTGAAGCTTGACCTCGTACTGAACAACGAGCGTCTTGCCCTTGTTCTCAATTGGCTTGGGGAATTTGGCCGAAATGGCGTGGTGAGCAGCCGCGTTCTTGACAACGAGGCCCTTGTCGCCGTCGATGCCCTTGAACACATGTGGCTCCTCAACAGCCCACTCGCCGACGTATGCCCACTCCTCATCCACATCGGATCCCTTCATATCCTTCTTGGCGTGGGATGGCTTCCATCTCTTCTCCCAGTCATCGGTGAACTGCTCGACGAAGTCGCCCTTTATCTTGGTAGGCTGTGTTCAAAGTTAGCCGGATGCTGACGGACTGCAGATAGCTAGGGCAGGTTCAAGCTTACGACGAAGGAGGGAAGAGCAGTGGCGGCGTCAACCGCAGCAGAGGCGTCGGCATCTTTTACTTCAGCCTGGGCGTGGGCAGCTCCCGCGAGGAGAGCTGTGGACAGGACAGCCGCAGCGTTGAAACGCATGATGGACAACGACTTAACAAGTCAATCAAGGAGTCAAAGTGCAATTATGGATTAATAGAACTGCAGCAGGAGTGCAAATCTGAATCCCTTGCTCAAATTGTCTTTTGAGAGGGGAGGAAGATTGGGGGAGATTCAAACTGGCAAGAGATGGGAGGAGGTGGTGTTTGAGAGGGTGACGGTGGAATTTAAGTCCGGGGTCAGGGAATCCAAAAGAACACATATCAATTACTAGTGAGGGGACGCAGCTACTGCTACGGTACCTCAGCACCGCTTGCCGAATTGCGAATTGCATAATAATAAGCTGCTGTGCGGGCACTTTACTGTAAGAAGTTAAGGATGAGGCCAGAGTTCCGAAACATCTCTTTTGCTTATTGCATAAAATAATATATTATTTTCCCTTCAATAACCGCGCGTTGTGTCCTCGTCAGCTATGTCGCCTGTGTGTTTGATGTTCCTGTCGCGCGGTTTTATTTACTTTTAGGCCCAAAGTACTCTAGAGCTCTTCTTCGGTCTCTCTCTCTCCAGCACGTTACAGCAACTGCAAGTACCTTATTCCTTATCAGACATTGATCAATCAGAGCCCGATGATAGAGCACCACTTACGATGCCGCAATCGCTAAGGTTATGTACCGGAGCCCAAAAAAATAGTTAAAGAAGGTGTCAAGAGATGACGACCAGCCGCATCATAGCTTCTGCATATATATAATACTTTAATACAAACCATTTCCCTCTGATCCTCCCACCTCCCGCCTCTCGCCCGTCACTCTTAATCGCCCCTACGCCTCCGACAGACCTCAAAAAACGAAAATCATACGAAAACCATGGCCGTAATCGGGACCCCCCCACTAGAGCCCACCCAGAACACCAACAATGACCACCTCGTAAAGTCAGACGACTCGCAGCACCCCGCCAACCTCATCCCCGAGCTCTGCGCAAAGTTCTGGCACCTGGGATGGGTCACTGGAACCGGCGGGGGAGCAAGCATCCGGCAGGAGTGAGTTCCCCCCTCATCGCAAACCCGCAAACCCGCACCCTTTGATCTAACGAACCCCGCCAGTGACCTCGTCTACCTCGCGCCATCCGGCGTGCAGAAGGAGCTCATGAAGCCCGAAGACATCTACGTCCTCTCGCTCAAGGCGCAGACCGACCCCAAGCAGCGGATCTACCTGCGCTCCCCGCCCTCCTTCAAGCCATCGCAATGTACCCCGCTCTTCCTGGCGGCCTTCAACAAGCGCAACGCCGGGTGCTGTATCCACACGCACTCGCAATGGGCGGTGCTCATCACGCTGCTGCTGGAGCAGAGCGGTGCGGAGAATACGGACATCTTTGAAATTAATAATATCGAGCAGATCAAGGGGTTTGGGAGGGGGTTCCAGAAGACCGGAAATCTGGGGTACCATGACACGCTACGCATCCCGGTCATTGAGAATACGCCGTTTGAGGAGGACTTGACGGATAGCTTGGAGGCGGCTATGGATAAATACCCGGATACGTATGCGGTGTTGGTTAGGAGACATGGGATCTACGTGTGGGGTGAGACTGTCCACAAGGCAAAGACACAGTGTGAAAGGTCAGTCGTCACCGTATTCAATGCGCGCAATCACAAGCTAATGCCCCTACAGCTTAGATTATCTCTTCCAGCTCGCCGTCGAGATGAAGAAGCTCAGCCTGCCATGGCTGAGCAATATAGCTTAGACAAATGCCAGTACAGCTTTTTAATTGTGGACGAATTGAATTAGCAATTCCCTAACTACCCTTGAACGGACCGATTATAAGTTTTATTACGCGATATGGTACCCTCATGCATTTCCATACGCCGCTTTCCAAGGACACCCACCAAGACAAATCACCGAGCCATCTTACAATGCAAGCATCATGGCGAACAGACCAAGACCAGCACCAACGGAGACGCTGACGGCCATGTTGGCGGCAGCACCGGTGGGGGTGGAGGATGGGGCAGCATCGGTGGGGTTGGTCTTCACGTCGGAGCCAGAGTCGGAGGAGGAATCGTCGGTGCCAGTTCCCGAGCCAGCGTCAGATCCAGCTGTAGATGGTAATTAGCGCGCTGCTTTTGCATTAATGGGGGTATTTGCGAGGGTAAAACTCACTGCCAGTTGGCTTGGAGGTGGAATCAGCGGCCGAGGTCTCCTCAGCCGAGGTTGGGGTGGCGGAGATGGTGCGGCAGCTCTGGACGCACTCCTTGTAGCTCAGGTTGCCGGCAGCGTCGCCATCACCCTTGGGGCAGGCGGCGGTGCAGTCACCGATGGGGTTCACGGAGTTGGCGAGGAGCTGGCACTTGGCGCGGCAGTCATTGTCGGAGACGGGGCCTGTGAAGTTGTTAGAATCGCTACTACAAAGCGCGTAAAGATTGGTGGCTTACAAGAATCGATGCAGACAGTCATGGCTTGCTGGCCCGGGCTGGGCTTTGCAGTTCCAGAGACGACTGGGCTGGTGGTGGTCTGGGTGCCATTGTTTGCCTGGGCCTGGACCGACAGAGCGGCGACGACGGAGGAGAGGAAGATGGTAGAGAAGCGCATGATTGCTGTAGATTAAGGTAAAGGCTTGAGTGAGCTTTTGTAGTATTAGAATTAGAGATGGGCAAGCAAAAACGACAGTGAATTGCAAGAAAAGGTGAAGTTTGGAAGTGTTTTGGTAGAAGAGAAAACGTGTTTGTTGGAAACAGCAGGAACAAGATGAGGTAGGATCGAGGTGAGATCCTATTTTAAGATTTAGGGGGGGCGCATATCGTTGCCGTGCCAGCCGAGTGGTCAAAGACATCAACAGATGACAGGTGAATACGGGTGAATACGAGGCAGGGAGACTAAGACAAAATGTTTTGTATTTCACTTCAATCAGGCCGCATGCATGTCGCTTGTGCTTGTATACACCATTTGTTTCTATCGTTTGCTATTTATCGTCTTATTTACACTGGGGAAAGCGCAAGGGGATGCGAGGAAAATATGCAGGAATGAGGGGGGGAAAAGCTGGAAAAGGTCTCAATGGGAGACTGAAACCGGCGCGCGCACATGTGCCACTGAATTTCCCCGGCTTTGTTGTTTCGCGCAACACAAGTACGACACTGTATCCGCAAAATCTTCCATATCAAGGGAATTAAATGGATATCAAACTCATCAAATATGCGCACAAACGCTTCAATTGATACGCAAACAAAAGTTGTCAATCAAACTTATGCCAGCGGCGTCCGGCTAGCAATCAATATGACAGCTCAGTGATCGGCTTCAGCGACTCACTACTCCAGCGATCGGCTTCCCAATGCTCCACCGCTCCACCGCCACAGCGATCAACAAGGCTAAATCCCAGCCTCGCCCAACCACTTAAAGTCGCGTCTCCCCCCCATCGAGATCGCGTCCAACGCGTCCGTCCCGATCTCCCATCCGAACCCTCACTTAACCCCCTCCCCTCAAAAAAATGTCCACCCCACCACCCCC